>PVIC010000421.1:0-72550 GCA_004025085.1 Thryonomys swinderianus
GATAACTTTTTATTTTTGAGGCTTGACTTGAAGCTTTATTTGGGTAAATTATAGTAGCCTTTTTTCTAGACCTAATATAGTCCTATTACTGGTCTACCAACATGTTACCATGTTGGTAGATACCTGTGGAATGCTCTGAGTATTCAACAAGGTCTCTTCCTCTTTCAGTTGAGGAATCCTAAATATTTTCCAGTCTTGAGTTAAGTTGTGGGAAATTTTCAGCTTACTGTTCTCTAGCAGTTTTCTTTGTGTCTAGCATATAGTTTAATGTTACTCAAATGTAATTTAATCAAGGGCATAACTGTGTAAGGTTCTGGATATTTTCCTCCTTTTAATTCACTTTACTCTTGTGCTCTGCCTTGAATATTTTACCAGCCTCGTCTCAAATTTCCATCACTCTCAAATTCAGTGAGACAATTGTGTTCAGCCTGTTTCCTCTTTCTGTACCAGTATTCTGAAAACATGTCCATCTTAAAATCTGAGATTATCATTGGGTTTACCAATATGTTTTTTTTTTCCCCTTAGGAATCATAGTCCTGTATTTTCCATTGTCTGTTACCTGGAAAACCTGTTTTATATTTTGCCTGGTTTTCTAGTTTATAGCAGGAGCACAAGGGCAGTATCATTTACTTAATCATGGCAGGAGGTGGATGATTGCAGTTTCATTTTAAATGTTATATTAATAATGTCTCTAAAATCTGCAAGTGAAATATTTTACAAATTATTTAAAAATTTTTTTTTTTTTTTTTTAGATGGGGTTTCACTTTTGTAGTTCAGGCTGGCCCTGAGTTCACTATGTAGCCCAGGCAAGCCTCAAACTCAGCAATCCTCCTATCTCTGCCTCCCGAGTGCTGGGATTATAGGCGTGAGCCACCACGCCTGGTTTAAAATTTTTCTATCAAAAGCATATTCATATAAAATCTAGAAAAAAACCAAAATCCTTAAATTACCCCCAATTTCTGTATTTAATTCAGCAAGCATTTATAGAACAAGTGTTGCATTTAGAAGGTAAAATACATTTTTCAATATTTGCAGTTATCTATAGCCTAAGTATGAACTAAATGGTCTAAGATGATGAACTGTAACATAGAGCCACATTCATTGGCATCAGTTATAAAATTGAGACATACAATGTGTTTAGAAGCATCAAGATAGACAAAGATAGCAATTATCATGGCCTATTTCAAATGTTAATGTTTCTTTTGTAAAGTCTTGTGATCACATAAATATGAACTGTATCATCAGGTGTAAGTTGCTGCTTATAAAGAATTGATAATGTTCTCCTAAACCACTGTTTTATGGAAACAGCATTATAGCACAAATTAAAGCCTTGAAAAGTAACAATAATTCTTAGGTTCTCTGCTATATATCCCACAGATTTTTTTGATTGAATTCTTTATTGGTACAAATATCTCACAATCACACACAGCATTGGGGAATTTGTACCAATATATGAAACAGTCAATTCTCCCACAGATATCTTTAATTAAAACTACTTCTCATGTGAGAGTATAGTAACCAATAATTATTCCATGTAATGGTTTGGACAAGTGTCCTTAAATGCTCAAAGCTTGGCCCTCACCCCGTGACACTACTGGGAGACCGTAGAATCTTTAGGGGGTATGGAGGAATGTAGGTCATTAGCTTCCTTCAAGGGGATATTGGAATCTCTGCCCCTTCCTTTCTCTCTCTGCATCCTAGCTGCCACCTGAGAGTAAGCAGTCTCCTCTCCCAGATACTCTCACCATGATAAACTACTGGCACAGGCCCAAAGGAGTATGGCTAAGTGATCATGGGCTGAAACTTCTGAATGATTAGCCAAAATCAACCCTTTGGGTTATTTTGAGGTATTTGTCTTCACAATAGAAATCTGTATGAAATAACACTAGTGGTGTTATTTTGTAAACAAGCTTATAGGACTTTATGGAAGTGGATAAAATGGCATTTGTCTTTTTTAAAAATTAATTTTATTAGTACAGTTTAGACATACATAATGATCACATTCATCATAAGAGAGTTGTACCTGTACATATATTGATTTTTTCTTTCTTCTCCCTTCAATTCTTATTCTCCTACTTACTTACAAAACTTACAAAAGTTTTGTATCCATATTTTTTCTTCCTTTTTCACCTCTCCCCGTAACCTTTCCTAATGAATAATTTCTTCCTGTTTCACAATATGTTACACATTTTGATCCTTATTTACACATTCAGTTTCTCAAATCAGTGAGACAATGCAATATTTATACATGTGTCCAATTCATTTCACTTAAAAGTATAATCTTTTTTTTTTTTTTGAGACAGGTTCTTGCTTTGTAGTTCTGGCTGGCCCTGAGCTCACTGTGGAGCCCAGGCAAGCCGCCGCGAACTCCGCAATCCTCCTGTCTCTGCCTCCCGAGTGCTGGGATTACAGGCGTGAGCCACGACGCCCGGCATTGTGGTATGTGGTGTTGATTGTTGGTGGGCGTGAGTCTCCACGCCCAGCATTATATGTGGTTACTGGGGATCGAACTCAGGACCTTGCGCTTGCACGGCAGGCGCCGGAATCACTGAGCTAACCCTCCAGCCTAAAAGTATAATCTTCAAGAAGCATCCATTTAGCTATAACTGTCTCAAATTTATCCTTCTTTATGCCCGAGTAGTATCCATTGAATTAAAAAAAAAACACACCTTTTTATCAGTTCATCAGTTGATGGGTATTTGTGCTGTTTCCAATATTTAGCTATTACAAATGGTTCCACTATAAATATTGGTGTGATGTGTTATGATGCTTTTAATTCTTTGGAGAAGATATCCAGAATGGGAATTACTGGGTGGAATGGGACCTCTAATACTAGTTTTTTGAGGAATCCCCACACAGATTTCCACAGCGGTCACAATAGTCTACACTCACCAACAGTGGAGAAGAGTTCCTTTTTACCCCCAGCCCCACCAGCATTTGTTGTTGATTTCTTGATAATAGCTATTCTTTCTGGAATGAGATGGAATCTCAGTATTGTTTTAATTTGCACCTCTTGAATGGCTAGTGATGTTCAGCATTTTTTCATATATTTATATGCCATTTATACTTATCATCTGCAAAATCTCTTCACTTTAGATGCCCATTTTTTGATTCTTTAAAATTTTGGGGGGGCGGTCTCTTCAATTCTTTGTATGACCTATATATTAGTACTCTGAGGAACAACTGACTACAGTTTTTTTTTTTTTTAACTATATGGGTTGTCTCTTCACTCTTTTGGGATATTCTTTGCTGTACAAAGCTTTTTAATAGGGTAAGGTCCCAGTTGTCGATTCTTTGTATTATTTCCTATGTGCTTGATATTTTGTTCCTGAAGCCTCTGCCTACACCTATGACCTCAAGAGTTCTCTCTGTTCTCTCTTCCAGGAGATTTACTGTTTTAATATTTAGATCTTTGATACATTTTGAGTTTAGTTTAGTGAATTTTTGTTTTATTAAAATATAAGTACAGTACCAGATATAGGAGAAGTAAAAACCAAATATAACCCATAGAATTCATTATGAGTCATTGGTGTTTAGGTAATGTTTGATAGTATCAAGAATTTAATTAATTTATTTTACTGGAGGCCTTAAGAGCTCTCTTGCTTTTCAACAGTGATAATAACTTTTCTCTTACATTGCATATTAGAATAATTGTATAATTTATAAATGATATGGCCATGTCCACAGCCCCAAAGTCACTGTAAATGAATAACTGAACCAATACAAGAGTCAAATCTCCTATGTGTGAATATTAATCTATACCAGTTGTGTAAAAATGTGATATGTGCACCTCTGGGGGATAATCCCCTGAAATTCAAGATAAAAATATCAGTACATATTTTTCATCTGTTTGTATTCAAATTTATATTTCTGTATTTTATAGTACATACTGCTTGAGCATTCCTAATCTGAAAACCTGAAGTCTGAAATGCTCTAAAAGGATTTCAGTATCTCAGATTTCCTTTTTTGGATTTGGGATATTCAAATAGTTTAATCTATCCAAATATTTCAGAATCTGAAAAAAATTCTAAATCAGAAACATTTCTGATCCTATTCATATAAGGGATTTTCAACATATATAATGTAGTGTAGCATGTATTTAATGTATGACTACACCCATACACAGACGGATACTGAAGACTTTTTAAAATTGAGAGCAAATATCAGAAAACTACATTTGGAACTACTATTCTGTACTGCTGGCCAGTAATTCTTAGAATATTTGGAGACACATTATTCATTTTTATGACTACAGAGTGAGAGTATTGGTGGTTTCTAGAGAGTAGATGCCAGGGATACTAATGAACATCCTGCATTTCACAGACAATCCTTCCCTACTAAGAATTACCTGGTGTAGGGCCAGGGATTTGGCTCAGTTGTTATGGCATCTGCCTTGCAAGGACAAGGTCTTGAGTCCTATCCCCCTTTCCACACACCACAATGCCAGGCATGCTGGCTCATGCCTGTAACCCCAGTAATTAGTACCACACACCACAGTGCTGGGTGTGGTGGCTCACGTTTGTAATCCAAGCGCTCAGGAAACAGAGGCAGGAGGATTGCTGTGAATTTGAGGCTAGTGTGGGCTACATAGTGAGTTCAGCACCAGCCTGAACTACAAAGCAAGACCTTGTCTCAAAAAAAAAATTTATCTGATGTAAAATGAGTTTAAGACTCTGAGATATTCTGTACTTCCTGTTCCTTGATAGATGGCTAGCAAAGAACTGAGTCTAATCAGTGTTTCTTTTCCTCATCTCACCATAATTACTTGATTTTCCTATGTCTATATCTATGTAGTTTCTCAATAATAGGGAACAAGATATTGAAGGTACTTAGAATTTTGTAAAACTCAAAATTCCAATTCTGAGCAATTAAAGGAAAAGCAGTAACAAAATGTATGTGTCCCTGTTTATAATCTCTTAACTGTGTGCTTTTGCATTTTTTTTTTTTTTTTGAGACAGGGTCTCACTTTGTAGTTCAGGCTGGCCCTGAGCTCACTATGTAGCCCAGGCAAGCCTCAACCTCAGCAATCCTCCTGTCTCTACCTCCCGAGTGCTGGGATTACAGGCGTGAGCCACCACGCCTGGCACTGTGGTATGTGGTATTGAGTGCTGGTGGGCGTGAATCACCACGCCCAGCATTGTATGTGGTTACCGAGATCAAATTCAGGACCTTGTGCTTGTGAGGCAGGTGCTGGAACCACTGAGCTAAATCTCCAGCCCTGGATTTTTTAGATTACCTGAATAGGTTCATTAAGTTCTACCTTGTGTATCATAATTCATACCAAATCTTTTGATATTTAATGAATTATTTTGGTAACCTGATTCACTGCAATCTAAAAAGAAAAAAGGTAATGATAAAATTGACAGGAAAGAATCCATCATCGGCTGGAGAGAACTGTGCAAAAAACAAAAAGAACATGAGCTAATGACTTTAGAGAAAGATGACAACTTGAGGGCTTTCTTTTCTGCACCAGTGTGCTTTTGATATGTGATCTTATGCACATTAAACCTTCATAATGAACTTGTAAACTTTGTTGTCATAGTCTAGAAAAATCCTCCTTAGTCAGCAAAAATAACCATTTACTGTTTTCCATTTCAAGCATAAACTTGTGATGGTGAATGTCTATTTGAATTTATATATGAATCAAGCTATTATTTCTATAAGCAATTGAGTTCTTTAAAGTTGATTTCAAAGAAGTGACAGAACTACTTCACAAAAGAATTATAAGAATTAATGACTTCAAATATTAGAAAAATTAAATAGGAAAGTATTTTATCATCAGTTGATTGTTTCTTCTTTTGATAATGTGTCAAAGAATGTGAACCAGTGCAGCTCTGTCCAGTGAGGTTCTTAACGTTTTTTGTCAGCACGACAAAAATGGTTAGTCTGTAAAGTAGGTCATTATCTAAATGATATAAGAAGTTCTTTCTGAAATAATTCAAAAGCCTTTTGCAGTACATTCTAGATCTAAAATTTACTTAAAAGCACGAATAACAGTTGTCAGAATTAGATCCATTTAACAATAGCTCTTTTTAAACTGTGTGCCTTTTAAAAGTTTCAGTGTTAGGAATCAATACTTTTGTGACATACAGTAAAATGAGTAACTGGACAGATGAAATAAAAACACAGAAAAAGCAAGCCATATTTTTCATAAGATTCAGCCGGCATAATATCACTCTCACATTATGAAGGTTTCTGATTATTTATCATCTACTTTTGTATTTATCTTTACATAACCTCATAATAAATTGTAGCCCTTGATAGTCTGTGGACCAAACATGGAGTAGTACTGAGTTCAAAGGAAATTATGTGAGATAAAAATTTATTTCTGTTACGTATATATTTGCCTGCACTAAGTACCAATTCTTTCCTGTCCATTCTTGGTACAAATAATACTTCTCTTCAAAGCTTCCCCAAGCAACCTTTCCTAACTCAGGTAATCCATTTCTTATGCTCTTGCTGCATTCCAAAGGAATTTCCATTATATCAATTAATTTATTTCATTTAAATAAAAGGTAAAAATAGTCCTTAGAGATAAGGGCCCAGAGAAGTTTGTGGCACGTGGTAAACGTCACATAAAAATCTGCTTTTTGGGCCGAAGATTTAGCTCAGTGGTTCCAGTGCCTGCCTAGCAAGCACAAGGTCCCTGGTTTGATCTGGTAACCACATAACAATGATATAATATTGGGCATGGTGATTCACGCCCACTAGTGTGAGCGTGGGGACTGAACACAGGAACCTTGTACTTGCTAGGCAGACTCTAGAACCACTGAGCTAAATCTCCAGCCCAGTTATATATAATATTGACCTAGTTTAAACACCCATTAATAAGTGGACAGAACAGGTTTCCAAAGCTGGAAATGAATCTATAAAAGAAGAAATTGTTATGGAATTTAGAGTTCTTAAGTTGTCTGCCTTTAATGTGCATGCAAGTGTGCAAATGAGTAAGTTGTAGTACTTCCCTCTCTGAGACTACACAACTCTTAGATCCTTTGCATTCTATCTCCCAGTCACTGTTTTAGGAGAGAAAATTACAGAATTCTCAAGGCCTAGGATACTGGTGCTGACTTTGTGGAAAGTTCAGAATCTTACATTGCTTCTTAAGTATGTGCACATTTCTAGCTCCCACAGAGAAGCTGATCCTTGATCCCTGACAGAGGCAGGTAGGTATAGCCAGACCTAGTCACATTGGAGAATCACTTTTTAGAAGGAATAAAGGTTTTATTAGTAGGATCAACTTTCTGTAGCTAAATAGGAAGCAGTGGGAGATGGTATTTGAATCTGGATCACATTTGAGAGAATATATTCTAGCCATTTTAGGTTCTTCTGCTGGGACAAATCGATCATTTGGGTTCCTTTGGTGATTATATGTATTGATTCATCCTCACGAACAGTGATAATTTTCTGGAGAGAGAGACAGGGAGGAAAGTGGGGTGGGAGGGAGAGATATAGAGAGAGGGAGGAGTATTACTGGGCCTCATGTATGCTAGTCAAGGGCTCTACTAGGAAACTACCTTCCTAGCTCTCTTTATCTTTTATTTTGAGATGAGGTTTCACTAAGTTGTCTAGGCCAGTCTTGAACTTGTGGTCCTCCTGCCTCATCCTTTTTAGTTCAGGATTACAATAGACATTTTTCAGTGTACTACAACCTCATCTGTGTGTGGTACAATGCTGTTTAAATGTGGTCAATAGGATAAGAACAGGTCATATTATTAAGCAAATGTTAAGGATCATGAGAAATACCACCTAATAATAACTTTTTTTTCCTGATTAGAAATTTATGTGCTGGAAAAGCCCTATAACAGTAAAATAAATTACTTTTGCTTATAATTTAATGAGTTCATATTAAAAGAAATAACAATAAAATAAGCAGCACTGTTGAATCTATAGATAAGAAGGACCAACCATACATTGAATATTGTTTTATTTACTTACTTTGAAGCCTAATTAAGGGTTGGGGATGTAGCTCAATGCTGTAGCTGTCTGCCTGGCAAGTGCAAGGTCCTGAATTCAATCCCTGATATGGCAAAAAACAAAGAAACAAACAAAAACCTTAACTTACTGCTTCCATTCCTTTCAGCACAGGAACATGACCATAATACCTTTCCACTGTATGACACTCCCATTTTGTTCACAAAGTAAAACTCAGAGGTACTGAAGATATGTATAATGGCAGTCAGACAGATGTGTTTGAGATCAGCTAGATTTCATCTTTCTCTGGCCTTAAAACTTTTATTCTAGGGCCAGAGGGTTAGCTCAGTGGTTCTGGCACCTGCCTCGCAAGCACAAGGTCCTGAGTTCAATCCCCAGTAACCACATACAATGCTGGGCGTGGTGGCTCACGCCCACCAACAATCAATACCACATACCACAGTGCCAGGCATGGTGGCTCATGCCTGTAATTCCAGCACTTGGGAGGCAGAGGCAGGAGGATTGCTGAGGTTGAGGCTTGCCTGGGCTACATAGTGAGCTCAGAGCCAGCCTGAACTACAAAGTGAGACCCTGTCTCAAAAACAAAAACAAAAACAAAAAAAACTTTTATTCTATCCTACAATTCAGACTACTTGTAATTTGCCAGCAGTCAACATAGTATATTCCCCATAATAGAAGTACATCAAATATTTACTATTTAATTAACTGCATTGAATAGCTACTTGTAATGATCTTTCCAATATTGTACAGTATCAATTAATACAAGGGTTGCAAGTTTCTAGGCTTATGCCTGAATTTTTATTCTATCTCTTGGTAAATACTGCATTAACTCTTAAAAACAGTTGCTCTGGTACTTATAATATGGCTTTGGGAATGAGGTTTATTCTATTTATAAAACCTACTTCTAGGCGAGGTGGTGGCTTATGCTTATAACTGCAGCACTCAGGAGGCAGAGGCAGGAGGATTGCTGCAAGTTTGAGGCTAGCCTGGGTTACACTGTGAGTTCAGGGTCACCCTGAACTACAAAGTGAGAATCTGTCTGAAAATAACAAAATAAATGAATTAATTAATAAATAAATCGTACCTCATAGAGTACTATGACAATATATAAGGTGCCCACTCTCCAGTTACTAGTTTGTATAACATTGAACTGAGGAAAATTAATCAACAGAATATGCATTATTTCCCAGGTATAGCTTTCAAATGTCATGGTTATATGTCCAGAAAACAAACAAAAGCTAATTGTGATGGAGTCTGAATTAAAAGACACTGGATCCATTGTCCCAAGACTACTATTGTGACTGTAAAAGAATACAAGTTACAAAAAAAAAAAAAAAGAATACAAGTTACTGACAATTTTCCTTCTTGTCATATTATTTGTGTTAGTTTTCTCCTCCCATGACAGAATACCCAAGGTAACAATTTATAAGAGCAAAGTTTCATTTTAATTCATAGTTTCAGAAGTTTCAGTCCATAGTCAACTGGCTCCATTCATTTTAGGATTGTTGTGAAGCACAAACATCATACCGGAAAGCTGTGGCTGAGGAAAACTGCTCACCTGTGTCAACCAGGGAAGAGAAGGAGAGGAGAGAGAAGGGAAGATGGGGAAAGAGAACCGGAGAAGAAAGGACTGGGCAAAGTTATGCTCTCATGACCCACTGCCTTCAGTTAGACCATATCTTCCTAGTCTCCATCACCTCCCAATACTCTCAAATAGTGATTCCATTAATAGATCAATCTACTGATGAAGTTATAGCTCTCAGGATCACCCATTCACTTTCTAAAAGCCCCACCTCTGGACATGGCTGCTTTTGGGACTAAGCCTTCAGTACAGGGACTTTTGAGGGACATTTTAGATGCCACCCATAACACTATTCAGATATACGGCATGTGTGTTTTCATATTACTCATACTTTAAGTATAATTCACAAGATGTACATAAACTTTTGGATTCCATATCATGTTAAATACATAAATTTACTATCCTAAGGCTGGGAATTTAGTTCAGTGGTTCCGGCATCTCCTTTGCAAGTGCAAGGGCCTGAGTTCGATCCTTGGTAACCACATACCACGGTGCTGGGCGTGGTGGTCACGCCCAACAGCAATCAGTACCATACACCACAATGCATGCCTGTAATCCCAGTACTTGGGAGACAGAGGCAGGAGGATTGCTATGAGTTCGAGGTTAGCCTGGAGTACGTAGTGAGCTCACGGCCAGCCTGAACAAAGCGAGACCCTGTCTCAAAAAAAAAAAAAAATGCTGCCCCAGCAGCAAAATCTAAAAAGAATTCTAGGTCTCATAAATACTTGAGATCAATATAACAGAACCCTAGTTATACAAGAAATAACATCAAGAATCAATAAATGTGATATTTTCAAATTAAAAGTTTTTGCACAGCCTACGGAACCACCAACAGAGTGAAGAGAATGGGAAACATTTTGCTGTTTATTTCCCAGAGGACCGAATATGTAGAATGTATAAAGAACTCAAAAGTTAGAGCCACCAGAATAAAAGACTCAGCAAAAAGTGGGCAGCTGAAATGAAAAGACACTTTGCAGAAGTAGTACAAATGACCAGAAATGAAAAAGTGTTCCACATCCACAGCCATTAGAGAAGTACAAATTAAAACAATTGAGAATTCCACCTTACTCTAGAATAAATGGGACACATCAAAAAAAAATCAAGCAGTAAAAAATGCTAGCAAGGATCTGGGGTACACACACTTCTACTTTGGTAGGAATATAAACTAGTAAAACTGTTATGGAAATCATTATGCAGATTCCTCAAAACAAACTACAAATTCCATTCCACTCAACCATTCTCTTTCCACGTATCTTCCTGAAGGAGATAAAGACTTCATTTTATAGTGATACATATATACCCATGTATATAAAAAAGAGGAAAACAAATCTTTTCAAATGAGAAGGAACCAAGAGATGGAAGAAGATAGGGAATGTAATTATGTACTACAAACATGTACTAATTAAAACTAAGAAAAAACACAAGATCATAATTATATCAAATAAAAATATGTAGAATATTATTCAGTATAAGAAATATTAAATTTTCAAGTTTTTCCTTATACTTTTCATTGACTTAAAAAAACAAACATTGCTGATGTTATCATAGATGTCTAAAAGTCTATTACAAATTCATACAGTAAAAACATTAAAAATAATACTGAGGGAGGAAAACTAAGAATTTTTAAAATATAAAAAAAAAAGAATTAAGATGTGGAATGAAGAATGTATTTGCATTCATCTGTCCAGTGGAAAACGAGTAGCTTCAGATGAGAGTGTGTAAGAAATGCAGCTTACTAATAATGACATCAAATGATGTTCAGCTTCATTGGTAATCAAGAATATGACAGTGAAAATCATAACTACTATCACATGCTATCAGATCATTGAATATTAAAAAAAATTGGCATTGGCCTTGAAAGCAGGCACTTGGAATTCTTTTTATTTTCTTTTTTTTGAGACAGGGTCTTGCTTTGTAGTTCAGGCTGGCCCTGAGCTCACTATGAAGACAAGGCAGGGCTCGAACTCAGCACTCCTCCTGTTTCTCTGCCTCCCGAGTGATGGGATTACAGGCGTGAGCCACCATGCCCAGTACTGTGGTATGTGGTATTGATTGCTGGTGGGCGTGAGTCACCATGCCCAGTATTGTATGTGGTTACCGGGATCGAACTCAGGACCTTGATCTTGCGAGGCAGGCACCAGAACCACTGAGCTAAATCTCTGGCCCCTTGGAATTCTTATTTGTGCCTTGTGGGACTGCAAATAGGTACAAGCCCTTTGAAAAAATTTTACCATAATGAATCTAATAAAGTTAAACATGTTCTTAGCCTGTGACCCCATAATTCTACATTTTATCATAGAGAAATTTTAAAATATGCATGTTAGGCAGCTATATAAGAAAGTACATAGGAACATTGTTCACAGCAGCAACAAATTGGATATAATTCACGTCCATTATCAGCCAATTGTTTATATTTTAGTAATTTATGCATTGAATTATATTTTACAATAGAATAAATGAAGGAACTACAACTGTATGCAACACTGAAGATACAAACGCCTGGACATTTTATGACATTCTTTTATAATTGCATTGAGACAATAATTTTAGTCAGAACCAGTAGAAGGCTGAAGAGAGGGACCTATACGTGCACTAAGACTGTGAGGAGTAATATTGTCCCTCTTTGTGGTTCTACTGGCTTAACTCTTCCTGAAAGATAAACAGTCAGTGATAAATTCCTTAGAGAACGATACAAAATGGAGGATTTTGTACTTTTAGAAATGATCCCTAAAACAAAGCTACTTGCCAATTTTGATGAGTGAAAGAATTAAAAGTAAAGAGATGGTTCTTAAGGTAAACAATAGTATTTCCCTTGATCTTTATCCCATGACAGTCTAATTTCCTTTCAGCAGAATGGGCTTTCTAAAAAAGCACAAATACGATCACATTATGAGACAATTTAGTCTTTTCTAGTATCTTCTTATTATGTGTAAGATGATGTCCAAATTCTTTAGCATAAAAAAGACTGTCTTGTCTTCTTTTGGTCAACCTCTGCCATGTTGTCTCCCATTACACATTACAAGGTAGAAATGTGTTTAGTTACTATGTTATAAAGAATTCACAAAAAACATAATGCAGTAAGCCATAATAATCATAAATAACCAAACAAATATAAAAATAGCATTTTCAGATTGCTGTCTGTATGTTCCTTTCACATGGGCTTTATGACCTAAATGGCTCCTGCCAGCTCACACATTTCAGTGGGTAAGAAATGGCAGTATAATAAGTAATCCAAAACATATGAGATGAGTTGCATGTTAATGATGGTCACTAATAGTCTGAGAAATGAAATTTGAGGTTATTACTCACATGCTTTAGGTTTGTCAGTGGTCAGTGTGGCTGCTCCTAACAGGAAATGGCTGTATCATACTTGTAGGTAGATACAAAGGGATATAAACAGTTTTTTCCAGTCTGAATATGAAATGAGAGAACAAGGTCAAGAAGTGGGACAATGCTGTTTTTTAGATGAAAGAAAAAGTGTAAACATTATAATTGTAGTTTCAGAGGTTCCATATAGTTGAGAAATTTAAATGTAGACAGTATATTTCACTGGGTATAATATGTGTAATATATACGTGTAATGTACAGTCTATGTTATTAGACTTCTGGTCAACAGCAGGCTACTAGCAATTAAGTTTTGGGGGAGTCAAAGGTTATATGGAGTTTTTTTTATTGCATTGTGTTTGATGCCCTTGACCACTGCATTCTTCAAAGGTCAACTGTATTTTTAAGCAAATGTAAAAATGTGAGCAAAGCCATTTTCTTTGAGTTGATTAATATTGGTACTTCTTATTAAAGGCTCTTTGAGATTATAGGGTTTCAGTGCTATGAATAGGAATAATCGGGTAACCCTACATTGCCAGGAAGCAAATGCTTTAGAAGCCCTTCTGACCTTTGCAGAATAGAACAGTTTGGTGAAGTCTACCTGCTGCTGGGATTGTCCTGGGTCAAGGTTGGCTTGTCTTGGGAAAGCAGTCCTCTCTGAGAGGTAGCCTCTTTTGCCTCACCTTCTTCCTCAAGTCAAGCTGACTGTGGCATGTCTGGCTTAAACTCTGATCCACTCTTTATGTTAACATCAGAGGTCTTTGACTATATTTGTTGTTCTTACACTTAATCACTGTACAAAAAGATGATTGCTTGATAAAAGTTGTGTGTATTTTTCCTGATGTTTGAAAGTACTAAACATTCTGTCTCCAAGATTATTTAACTATGTATATTCCCAACTAGGTATAGACACCTTGGAAAACTGGTTATATCCACTGAAGCTTAATGTGTAGTCTCTGACCAGTAATTCTCTGCTTGGGAGTACTGCACACCTATGAGAAAGGAGTACAGATGTCCACTAAAAGACTATTGTAATGTACAGAGTAGCTTTAGTATGGATTTAAAGCTAAATATAGTTGAATTTTCCATTAAGAGTGGAGCAGTTAATTGTGATATGAATATATAGCAAAAACAAAAGTTCAATTTATTGTTATAAAAATGTGGATAAATCTCATACATAATGGTGAGAAAAAAGCAAGAAAAGAAATGCTGTATAATTTTATTCATGTTAATTTCAAAAATGGATAAAACTAATCTGTTATAAATGAAAATAATGACAATTTCTGGATTTTGAGAAGATGGGGCAGCAGGTAGGCTGGAAAGGAATATGAGGAAACCATCTGGAATACTAGAAATACATGTTGTGATAGTAAATAAATATACATACTAATTCATTGGACTTTATATATGTAGACTTTATATATTTTATATTTTAGAGCAGAAAATTGAATTGAACTCTGAAAAGAGTATATTTCTACCCAAATTCATGGAGATAAGCAAGAAGACAGATGACTTTTTGGTAGTGCTGGTTGCTGTAGCTACACATACAATAACTGTGATTTATTTGGAGCATGAGTATTTGGAAACCTCTCTTAACTAGGTCATAGAAAACACTTGAAAGCTAAGCCAAAAGATAAAAATCATACACCTTTTGAGCAGCCACACGATATTTCAATAGAAGACATGGCATTGGCTTTCACCTAATAAAGGCTATCTGGGGTCATAACCTAATAAGATTATCTCACTTGCAGGAAGATAGCATATAAATGGGACATATTAACTATCTGGGTCAAGAATTTGTAGGTGGCTAACTTCTTATAATGACACCTTTGCTATCGCTCTAGTGCAGGTGTTTTCAAACTTCACCTTAGATGTTTAGAACAAAAGCTCAATATGTAACAGGGTTGGCTCAGTGTTAGAGGGCTTGCCTTGCGTACACCAGGTCCTGGGTTTGACCTCTAGTACTGCAAAGATAAACCCGAAAGAACAAAAACAAAGTAAAAAACTTTTGGTTGTAACAAGGGCCCTATTATTCCTACTAGAGATAAAAAACCTTTGGTTCAGATATGAAGCAACTTGCTTTAGATCATCTGGTGTATGGCAGAGGTAGTATTTTATTCACATGTGGCAGAACTGATTTGATGCTCATCAAACCTGCTTATGTCTTGAGTTCTAACCAAGGCAGCATGGATGGCAGTAGTATATGCCAGTTCTAAGCTGACACAACAGGGCCTCCAATTGGTGGCTACGGATGCTACGGATGATGGACTAGGTACAGTGGAGGAATGGGAAATCCCAGAAAATGAAAAAAAATTGTGCTTCCTAAATACTCTTAATACTTCATTAGGCCATATGTTAATGACTTCTGTTTTATGTAGTCACTAGGATTTGGATATTGGTTGTAGCCACAAGTGTTACTTACCTTACTAATACACCAGGTTTACCTGACTTGTATGTGCTTAGTATCCCAGAATATAGGAACTGTTCTATAAGATAGATTAGAAAGTCTCAGTAGGTTATAAAGATAGTTTCTTTTACCCAGATCTATTCCTCTTTAAAAAGGGGAAACCATTATAGATGTTTACTTTGTTTAGATTTATCAACTTGAATATTTGAGGAAGATTTCTACTAGCTTCTTAAATTAACCAAAGACAGAAAAGATTCTTATCAGATCAGTGAGTAGGAATGAGACCAAAATTCTGTAGTATCCTTGTAGCCTTAAAACTAAAGTTCATAATATCAATGGATTACTTAAATGAGAAAAAAGATCCAAGAGAATAAAGATTTGTTCTTTTGCAAAATAATTTCAACAGAATAACTGAATCTCCTCATTGGAATATATTCTCTGTATTTACTGCTAACCTATAATCATGAATAATAGCCCCCAGGATAAGTAAAATGCTCAAGACTTTTAATTGTAATAAGCATTTTAAAGTTAATAGTAAGAAGAGAAAGTTGTGTTAATTTAAAAGTTTTAAGGAAAGACCAAGTCTCATACTAGGTTACAAACTGGTACCATCTTACTAGCACCTGATTATTAAACTCACTTTGTATTTTCTACTCAGTCTTCTTTGTGAAACAAACAGACTTAATCCTGTCCGGGTACACAAGTGTGTTTTACAGTGAGACTGATTTAATAAGCCAGAAAAGACATTTGTGACTTTATTACTATATCTAATGACTATGCCTACTCTCTAAGCACTCAGTTTGTGACCCAGGAAAATGGGTGGATGGATGGATGGATGGATACATAATCTGTACCCATAAACTAACATAAAATTAAAATGCTATTTAATTTATTTTTAAAATTTAATTTATTATTGTTTTTAACTAAAAAAAGAATGTTCTAGCCAGGTATTATGATGCTCATGTTGGCACAAGTTCAAGGTCAGCCTGGGCACCACAGTGAGTTCAAGGCAAGCCAGGATTACATAGCAGGAGCCTGTCTCAAAAAACTAATCCCAGCACTTGGGAGGTTGAGGCAGAAGGATAACTTCAAGTTCAAGGCCAGCCTGGGCTCCACAGTGAACTACATAATGAGACCCTGTCTCAAAGTACAACAAAGATGAAAAAGTTCTATTTATTCCAACAGATATTTGTAGTAATAGTAAAGTATAGCTTACCTACTCAGCCCTCTGTTATTAACTTATATTTAATATTTTCTTGGTTTTCCATTTTTGTTTATCTAACTTAGTGGCTGCAATTTTGGTTGTTGGTTTTGAACTATTGCTTTGAAATCAGGTTAAGGAAGAGAGTGTTCAAAGATTGTAATAAAGTAAAAATGTTCTATGGGAATCATAAAGTAGCAAGTACAAGGAGGCACTTTAGTTATTTTTTTTGTTTTTGAGACAGGGTCTCACTTTGTAGTTCAGGCTGGCCCTGAGCTTACTTTGTAGCCCAGGCAAGCCTCAAACTCAGCAATCCCCCTGTCTCTGCATCCTGGGTGAGGGATTATAGGTGTGAGCCACCAGGCCCGGCATTGTGGTATATGGTACTGATTGCTAGTGGGCATGTGTCACCACACCCAGTATTATTGTATGTGGTTACTGGGGATCAAATCAGTGACCTTGTGCTTGCTAGAGAGGCACTGGAACCACTGAGCTCAATCTCTAGCCCCCCAGACGTTTTAGTTTTTAAAAAGTAGATCTTACTTTTTTTTTTTTTTTGGAGACAGGGTCTAGCTTTTTGTAGTTCAGGCTGGCTCTGAGCTCGCTATGTAGTCCAGGCAAGCCTCGAACTCAGCAATCCTCCTGTCTCCGCCTCCCGAGTGCTGGGATTACAGGTGTGAGCCACACCCCCGGCACTGTGGTATGTGGTATTGATTGCTGGTGGGCGTGAGTCTCCACGCCCAATATTGTATGTGGTCACCTGGGATCAAACTCAGGACCTTGCGCTTGCGAGGCAGGCGCCAGAACCGCTGAGCTAACCCTCCGGCCCAAGTAGATCTTACTTTTACAGCAATATTGTTCTGACAAACAAAAGATCAGAAAATACAAGGTTTTCTCATATACCCCTACTTCTTCACTATTGTCTTCTCTACTATCACATCTCACATAAGAGAGACACATTTTTTTTTTTTTTTTTGAGACAAGGTCTTGCTTTGTAGTTCGGGCTGGCCCTGAGCTCACTATGTAGCCCAGGCTAACCTTGAACTCACACCAGTTCTCCTGCCTCTGCCTCCCGATTGCTGGGATTATAGGTGTGAGCCACCACGCCTGGCATTGTGGTATGTGATGACAGGGATCAAACTCTGGACCTTGTGCTTTTGAGGCAAACATTGGAACTACTGAACTAAATTCTCAGCCAAGAGACACGTTTTATAAGGTGGATAAATCTGCATTGATACATCATTATCATGCAAATCCCATAGTTTGCATAAAGGTTTATTATTGGTGTTATGTGTCCTTTGGGTTTATTTAATGTATGATGGTATATATCCACCATTACAGTATCTTGTAGGGCATTTTCACTGCCTTTAAAATCCTTTGTGTCTGCCTGTTAATTCCTTACCAACCCTAATGCTCTAACCTCTGGCAACCCCTGATATTTTTTGTTTCTGTTTTAGAATGCAGACTAATTCCAACTAATATGGAATCATACGATGTCTAATTTTTTTTTTTTTTTGAGACAGGGTCTTACTTTGTAGTTCAGGCTGGCCCAGAGCTTACTATGTAACCCAGGCAAGCCTCGAGCTCAGCAATCCTCCTGTCTCTGTCTTCCTCCTGTCTCTGTCTCCCAAGTGCTGGGACTACAGGCGTGAACCACCACGCCCTGCATTGTGGTATGTGGTATTGATTGCTTGGTGGGCGTGAGTCACCACACCTAGCATTGTATGTGGTTACCAGGGATTGAACTCAGGACCTTGAGTTTGTGAGGCAGGCGCCAGAACCACTGAGCTAAATCTCCAGCCCTGCAGTGTCTAATTTTTGTAGGTTGACTTTTTTGTCTAGTAATCTGCATATTCACAGCTTGATAGCTCTTTTAAACATTGAATAATATTCTATTTGAATATATCAAAATGTATATACACATCCACCTATTGAAAGTTATCTTGGTTGCTTCCAACTTTTGGTAATTGTGAGTAATAGAGTTTAAATACTTGTGCGGAAGTGTTTTTTTTTTTTTTTTGAGACAGGGTCTCGCTTTGTAGTTCAGGCTGGCTCTGAGCTCACTGTGTAGCCCAGGCAAGCCTCGAATGCAGCAATCCTCCTGTCTCTGCCTCCCGAGTGCTGGGATTACAGGCATGAGCCACCATGCCCTGCACTGTGGTATGTGGTATTGATTGCTGGTGGGTGTGAGTCTCCACACCCAGCATTGTATGTGGTTACTGGGGATCGAACTCAGGACCTTGCGCTTGCAAGGCAGGCGCCCGAACCACTGAGCTAACCCTCCAGCCCCTGTGCGGAAGTTTTTATGTAGACATAAGTTTTCAATTTATTTGGGTAAATCCTAAAGAGAGCAATTGCTAGATTTTACATTAAAAGCATGTTTGCTTTGTAAGAAAATGACAGATTGTCTTGCAAAGTCATTGTACCATTTTACATTCCTACCAGCAGAAATGAGAGTTCCTCTTGTTTGACCAGAATTTGAATGTTTTCTATTCTGATGAGTATGTGGTAGTACATCATTGTTTTAACTTAGTATTCTTTATGATACAGAGCATCTTTTCATATGCTTATTTGCTATCATTGTGTTTAGTGATAGAGAAATCATTTCAGATTTTTTTTTTTTTTTTGAGACAGGTTCTCACTTTGTAGTTCAGGCTGGCCCTGAGCTCACTATGTAGCCCAGGCAAGCCTCGAACTCAGCATTCCTCCTGCCTCTGCCTCCCGAATGCTGGGATTATAGGCGTGAGCCCGGCCATTTCAGATTTTTTTGCTCATTTGAAAATTAATTTTGATTTCTGCTGTAATTCCTTCTATTTATTTTGTATTTACTGTGCTTTTTGTAGTATCCTAAGGTGAAAACTTACTGGATTATTAATTTTAGATTATTAATGTTAGGCCATCTTTGCTAAAATATGTATTCAGCACTATAAATTTTCCTATAGTTTCTACTGTGCCATAAGTTATATTTGTATTTTAATTTTACAATACTTTAGAATTTCTCTTAAGATGTTTTCTTCTTTGATCTACACATTATTTAGAAGTATGGTGCTTAATCTCCTGGTGTTTAGTTATTTTTCAGCTATCTTTGTTCCCTGACTTCTAGTTTATTCTAGTGTGTTCTGAGAGCAGATACTGATTTCTGTTCTTTTAAATTTACTAAGTTTTATTTTATGGATCAGAATCTAAAGCACCATTCCATGTGACCATGGGAAGAATGTGTGTTTGCTATAGGATGTAATATTCTGTAGATGTCAGTTACATCCAGTTGAGTCCTGATGCTGTTGAGTTCATCTGTGTGCCTGCTCTTATTTTGCTTGCCAGATCTGCTATTTCTGATAGAGGAATGTTGAACTCTCCACCTATAATGGCGAACTCATCTATTTTTCCTTGCAACTCTATCAATTTTTACCTCGTGTCTCAAAAGAGAGAAAAAAAGGAAAATGAGGAAAGAAATAGAAAAGCTTAAGTAATTGAATTTTGGCTACATACATACTGTCGCTCAGAACATCAAGACAGAAATGAGAACAAAACTGAGGGGACAGTACCTAAGGTCACGGTCATTGTGCATGAATAGCACAGTGCCTAGGAATGTTTTGTTGTAGGCTTGTATACATTAAGGATGGTCTTGTTAGACAATTGTCTCCTTTGTCTTGATACAATGTCCCTCTGTATTACTGATAATTTTTCTTCCTCTTAAATCTACTCTGTCTGAAAGTGGTATTTCTTTTGTGTTTCCATGGTTTGTTTTTATATGTGTTTTTATATTCAAGATATATTTATATTCAAGATTCCTTGGACTAGGGATATATCAAGGGTAGAGTGTTTGCCTAGTAGACATACCACGTAAAGGGGGGGCAAAGGTTCTTAGAGACAACATATACTTGATCCTTAGCTTTGATCCACTTCAGTAGTGACTGTCTTTTAATGAATATATTTGTTATTGATGTGTAGTGATTATTTATATAATTGAATTAATATTGCATTTGTTACTATTTCTATTTCATTGTTCTTGTACTTTGTTCATATATAGGATTTGGTTTTTTTCTATTTAGTGGTTTTAAGCATTTTAATTCCATTTTCTCTTATTTTGTAGCATATAGGTTATGCTTCTTCTGTTAACTTTTTTAATTTGTTGTTTTTGAATTTACAATGTACAATTGCAAATGATGCAAACCTACTTTTTAGCTACACTTATTAGCAGTTCACAGGTAATATATAGTACTTTATAATACCAAACCATTTTTATGATGAGTGTAGTAATTGAACCTAGGGCTTGCCATATGGCAGCAAGTACTCCTCATCACTAGTAATAAACTTTTAAATTCCTACCCCCACAACCTGTAATTTTTGGTCTTAGCTACATTAATTATCTGGTGTCCAGTATTGATCTTTATTTTAGGTTACCAGAATATTATTTATTTTCTAAGTGCATATTTATTAAATAATGTAAAACTTAAGAGCCACAATATCTTTTTATGTTTCTTTAAACTTCTTTAAAGTTATCTATATAAATTGTGATCCTAATGTTAAACATTATAGTTAGCTCAACATGGTAGTGAATCCCTGTAATCCCAGCACTTGGGAGGCAGAGGCAGGAGTGTCACCATGAGTTCAAGGCCAGCCTGAAATACATAGTGAGACCACTCTGTCTCAAAAAAAAAAAAAAAAAATATATATATATATGGCTGGAGATTTAGCTCAGTGGTTCCGGTGCCTGCCTAGCAAGCATAAGGTCTCTGATTTGATCCCCAGTAATCACACACAACAATACCAGATATGGAACCCATGCCCACCAGGAATCAGTACCACATACCACAGTGCCAGGTGTGGTGGCTCACTCCTGTAATCCCAGCACTCAGGAGAAGCAGAAGGATTGCTGTGAGTTCAAGGCTTTCTTGAGCTACAAAGTGAGCTCAGGACCAGCCTGAACTACAAAGCAAGACCCTGTCTCAAAAAATAAAAAATAAAAAATAAAAAATATATACATATACACACATTTTATATATATATATATATATATATGCACATACACATACATATCTGAAATTAAGTAATTTTTGTTAGCTCTTTATCACTTTTGATTAATTAATGCAATAAATATGAATTATTTGCTTATAAAACTTGCCAAAGGCTGTGGATATTATGGCAAATGAAAAGAAGCTTGAATATTACATTAACTGGGTAAAATAGGCATTGGCTAATAATCTTAGAAGAAAATTTACATTTACACCTAAACCTGTGATAAAGAGATGCATGAGGCAGTGAAAACCTACAATTATTTGCCTGGGTCCAAAAAGACCTCTCAGAAAGTAACACTTGCCTGAAATCTGAAGTTTAATAATGAAAGGAGGAAGATAGGGCCAAGTACAGGCAAGAGCCCTGTGGTGTGGAGGGTAGTGATGAGTAGAAAAGACTGGAAGGATTCAGTGTGTCTTTAAAGGGAACCCTGGGGCCAGGGATTTAACTCAATTTTCTGGCATCTGCTTGGCAAGTGCAAGGTCCCAAATTCAAATTGGGTCCTCAGTACCACATACCAGTGCTGGGTGTGGTGGCTCATGCCTGCCTGTAATCCCAGCACTCTGGAGGCAGAGGGAGGAGGATTGCTGAGTTCCCAGGCTTGCTTGGGCTACATAGTGAGTTCAGGGCCAGCCTGAACTACAAAGCAAAACCCTGTTTCACACACACACAAAAAGGGAGCCTAAAAGATTGAAAGAGACAGGAGCCAACCAACTGTATCTTAAGGAATTTTGTTTAAATTTTGTTTTAGGAGGACTCCAAAGCGATTGAAAAGTTTTAAACAAGATGCAGTTATGTCTGTATTTTGGAAATTGTTTTGATTACAATAGGAAAAAGAGGTTTGCACTTGACTGTAGTAGGTGTAAATAGATGAATTAGGAGTTTGTTGTAATCTAGGTGAAAGATGATAGATTGACTTGGGGAAGATGATGAGAAATACACTAAATAATACATAGGAAGGAAGATGAGTGACACTTGTGCTTTGGTTACTAAGTGCTGAAAGATGGGGTTTGTATAGCGGAATGCTTGTATAGCTGAGTGCTTATACAGTTGAATAGATACACTGTCATTAGCTTAGGAACATTGGAATAAGACAAGACTTCAGAAGAAAGATCACAAGTTAGATTTTTATACATTTGAATTTATGATACCCAGAAAATATTAAATTGAGTATATACACACATTATCAAAGAAGACAAGGTTTGAACTGGTAAGGTAAATAGCTGTGGTAGTTGTGAATGATTGTGTGTATGGCAAGACTATGGACAGAGAGTGCCAAGGATTCAGATTTGAAAGTCTCCAACATTTAGTGGGTAGGGAAGAAAATACCTCAGAGGAAATATGTGATTACAGTAGTAGTGAAGGAAAATTAACCTTTTTTTAATAAAGAAGATGCCAATTACAGGATTAGGAGTCACCTAATTTTTCGTGTTATTTTTATTTTAAAGTATTCTCAAACATTGATTCCAACATTTTTTTTTTTATCTTCATTTGGCCCTTCTAGATCTCTTTATCGCTTAAATGAGAGGAGGTTGTGTACATGTCAGGTAAGCCTTTCAGTTCTAATACTTAGCAAGAGATAGTTGTTAGTACAGGAAGTGTTTCACCGGGAAGCAGATGTGCTCTGGTGATAGGAGAAGGGAAAGGGATGTTTGGCATTAATTACTTAGCTTTGTCTAAACAAAGACTTTGTATTTATGAAAGATGTCTTCTTCAAGTTAATAGAAATGAATCTTATTTTTAAACCTTTTATGAACTATGTACTCTTACTCTAGTAATGGAATTAGAATTCTCTATTAGTTATAGCATATCTCATGTCTTCTTATACAAAAAATCACATGGTATTATAGGTAGAATAGAATTTCTGTATAGAAGAGGTATGTCATAAGAGAGGATTTGTGGCAGACTCTCTAAACTTAGTCAAGTTTTGCCTTTTTACCTGTACTTGCTTTCCTCCATTGAAATAAATCTATAAAGACACTATAATAAGAAACTCCTATTTTATACTTCTAAATATAATTTTTAAATTGAATTCTTTATTGGTACACTTTATATACAGTTCACAATCACACTCAACATTGGGGAATTTGTACCAGTATATGACAAGTTAATTCTCATTTTTACTCATATCCCTACCCACCCACAAACCCCTCCCTTTATATACATGCTATTTCATTTTCTTTCCACATCGTATTTTCCCCTCATTACATTTCCTGCCACATTCTCTTTGCATATTTCCTATTTTACAAAATCTATCATACATTCTAAAACTTTTAAGTAGCCCAAGAATACCTAGACTTAGCTATAACATTGAAACCAGAATTTCCAAATTGTGTTGTGTGCATTATAGTCTAGAAAATGCTAATTTAGGCAGGATTTGTCTTTTTTGCTGCTAACTAGATAGTTATGGATAAGTACTGGGATATTTATAATATGGAAACCTTGATTAAGGTCGATATATGATGATTTGTCCAGTTCTCTTTTTCTAATTCTGATTCTATAGGTTAGCATTAAGGCTATTATTTCTACTGTTAGTTAAGTTTTAAATAATATATATATTAAATTTTTCTGATTTCAAAAGGATTAGAAAGAAATGTTTATTATAACATTTCATGTTACAGAAATCAGTAATATAAAAAGAAAAATGGTCACAAATCCTGAAACCCTAAAATCTCTCATAACTGTAAGATAAAATAACAACTTCTCTCTTGGTGCATACTATTCTGCCAGGTACATACTGAGATATTAATGATCATCTAACAAGAGTGGGATTGTTCTCTACTTGGTATGGTATCCCGTGCTCTTTTGTCTTATATTTTGAGCTTCTTTCCATATAAACTTAGCTCTTAAATTTTTCCCCTATTTTTATTATGAATTTAGTATATATTTATGGTTAAAATTAAAGCCTCAAAGATCTAAGATGATTCTCAAGTATAATCCCCACAAAAATTCACTTTTTGTGCCCAT
This sequence comes from Thryonomys swinderianus, assembly GCA_004025085.1. Taxonomy (NCBI): domain Eukaryota; kingdom Metazoa; phylum Chordata; class Mammalia; order Rodentia; family Thryonomyidae; genus Thryonomys; species Thryonomys swinderianus. The sequence goes on from PVIC010000421.1 coordinate 24,430, forward strand.
ATCATGAGTTTGTTCCTTTGTTTCCTAGTATTCTAACTAAGAGATGAGAAAGAAAAGAAAAACACAAGGAAAATTTTAACTAAAGAGATAGATTTGATTGAGAGCAGCCACTTTCCTCCTGCTTTTGTTGTGGCTGCAAATGATAGGGTAGTATATAGATTTTTTCCTGAATTTTAGCTAAATATGTAGTCAGGTGTACTGTAATACTTGTTTTGAAAGTGAAGATTTGTTCTACAAATTGATACAAGGAAATAATTTGAATATTCAGTTTTGTATTGGCTCATGTGCCATTTGTTTGTAAAAGAAAATAGCTGAATGCAGAAAACTGTATCCAATTGTATCTAACCACTTTTGGAATATTCAAAATGCATACATCTTAAACAGCTGTCAACTACCTCAATTCTGCAGAGACATGTCCATCCTCTTTGGTGGTAGTATAGCTGTCCTTCCAATTTGAGGTAATGCTTCATTGGCCACTTTCTAAAACCCAAAAGCTGCAACACTTTTGATGTCTGTGTCAAGAAAAGTTCAGGTTTTGTTTTCAAGGGAACATGCAACATTTATTTTATATTTATGTCATTCTTAGCCATTTTACATATTACATGGTGCTACAGTATTATTACCTTCTTGTTAACTTTTCATTATTGGAATTTTTCTGATTCCATTTTCTCTGTAAGCTCTGTGGTTTTTTTTTTCTTTTTTTTTGAGACAGGGTCTTGCTTTGTAGTTCAGGCTGGCCCTGAGCTCACTATGTAGCCCAGGCAAGCCTGGAACTCAGCAATCATATCTCTGCCTCCCCAGTGCTGGGATTACAGGCCTGAGCCACCACACCCAGCAGCTCTATGGTTTTATTACACAGTTTTGCATATTGTGATTTTTGGAATGCATATCACATTGTACCAGAATTAAAATGAATCTGAAAATGCTGGTTCCTTTATGCTTTAGGTGTCATAATAATTCCCCTATATGTGCTTCCCTAGCAACCTGTGTTTATCCCTTCCTCATGAGCTTTTACTAATAATGGGAGTTCAAAGAAGGCAGAGACAGTGTCTGTTCTGTTCTTTTAGTCCTAGAATTGTGCCTGATACATGACACATACTCAGTGACAGTTCAAGTATGACTGTGAAATTAAGTACTCACATATTTACTCAGAGTATTAAAGTTTATTCTGACCTAGAATGTTTTAAATATTGCAAATTACCACTAAAAATATAAAAGTAATAGATAATACTGCAAATAACAGACACGTTGTTCTGACACTCCAGTCAGCAGTGATTTTTAAAAATTTGAATCTTTATTGGTACATTATATATACACATCATGATTATACTCAACATTGAAAATTGTATGGTATATAACATGACTTGAATTTACATTTTACCCCTTCCCCTACCTACCCTACACCCCCCCTACCCCTAAGAGGGGGGGAGAAACAGTGATTTTTATAGTAGGATTCTTAACTAATGTAGTAATTCAGTTGTACTGATGTCATTGTTTAAGAAATTATAAATCCTTTGAATATTTTCTTTAAAATTCATAAACTTATTATATGTATTTGGGAAAATTCAGGAATTAATGTGTGCCAACTTACTGTTCCAAGTTCAGACTAAACATAAAGCTTGGAAAAATAACAAACATATATGATACTAGGTTTTATGGTGGTAGAAAATGATTTTTAACACTTGCCAAATTAAACTTTAGCCAACTGTGAGAGAGCAGAGTCTGTTTTATTTCTGTGACTATTTGAACGTATAATCTCTTTACTTCCTCAAACTGTGGTCTTTCTTGTTTCTGATTTCACTTGATTTTTTTTGTTACTTAGTATTTCCTAGCTCCAGTTAAATAGGGAACCTTGTGGTAAGGATAATTGTGATATTTTTTCAAAAGAATTGAGTTGATGAAATTAGGAACTTCCAAAATAATTCTATCAACCATGCCTATCTGGTGTGAAGAATATCTTCTCTACTATTGAGTCTCTGAATTTTACAACTTGATTTTAGGATTTAAATTACATTCTCACTTCACAACATTTCTTAGAACTGTAGCTTTAATTTAGTTTTCCACTAAGCTATGTTAATAGAATGGTCTTGATCAACTTCTCTTCTAAATCTGTGGTGGTAGCTTTTTGCTACACTACTCAAAGATACTCTAAACAGGGAATATTACAGTATTAATAATAAAGTATACATACTACATAGAAGTAATTGTAAACTTTAAAAGGTTGTATAATGCTGCCAGACGTGGTGACTCACACCTGCAATCCCAGCACTCGGGAGGCAGAGGCAGGAGGATTGCTGAGTTCGAGGCTTGCCTGGGCTACATAGTGAGCTCAGGGCCAGCCTGAACTACAAAGTAAGACCCTGTCTCAAAAAAAAATAAATAAGGGCTGGAGGGTTAGCTCAATGGTTCCGGCGTCTGCCCTGCAAGGTCCTGAGTTCGATCCCCAGAAACCACATACAGTGCTGGGCGTGAAGACTCAGGCCCACCTGCACACCGCAGTGCTGGGTTGTATAATGCTGCCGGACGTAGTGGCTCACGCCTGTAATCCCAGCACTCGGGAGGCAGAGACAGGAGGATTGCTGAGTTTGAAGCTTGCCTACGCTATATAGTGAGCTCAGGGCCAGCCTGAACTACAAAGCTAGAACCTGTCTCTAAACAAACAAACAAACAAACAAACAAACAAATAAATAAAGCTTCCATATACCCTGTATGTATGTTCAACAGGTGTACACATTTAGCCTGTTTGCTTTCTTATCATATTTTTCTATCTTTACATGTAGTTTTTACCTGAATCATTTGAAAGTTGGGAACACTGTGGTCTTAAATTCCTTAATATTAACTGGGCATGGTGGGTCATGCCTGTAATATCAGCATGTGAGCAGTAGAGGCAGGTTCTTTGTGAGGTCGAGGCCAGTCTAGGTTGCATAGTGAGTTCAGGGCCAGCCTGAACCACACAGAGAGATCCTGTCCCAAAAAACAAAGATAAATAATTCCTTAATATTTCTGTAAATGGAGAGCTTTCTCTTACATAAACATAGTAAAATTATTAAGATGAATATTTTAATATTGAAACAACTTTGTTATCTGATCCATAATTTGTATTCATATTTTTTGTGTTTTTCTGAATGATGTCTTTTATAGCTGATTTTTTTCCCATTTCAGGATATAATGCAAAGTTGCAGTGGAAGAGGCTGTGTGCTCAATGGTAGAGCACTTAAATATCATGTGTCATGCTCTTGATCTGATGCCTAGCACCTAAACAGCAACAACAAAGAATTGCTTTTAATCATCTCTCTTTTTATTTTTCAAACTGGAACATTTCTACAGTCTTCATTTTTCCTGATCTTGATATTTTGAAGCCAGGAGTTATTTTTATAGCACTCTGTTTAATTTGGGATTGTCTGATGGTATTCATGATTAGATGTAGGTTATTTTTTTTTCTTGTAGGAGTAAAGTACTATTTTGAACAGAATAATTCATATCAGGAAAAACATCTCATTTTATTTCAATGGAAGTATTCAGGTGTGGTATTTGTTCATTCTTTTGTTTTCTATTGGTTCATTGATTCACTCATTTCAATGAATTTACTTCTCTCATCAAGAATAAAACACAAAATCATTCAGAGTTGCTAACCTGTGACACTGGATAAGCAAACCTACTGACTAGAATTCAATATTGCTTACAGTTTGTAAGGTCAAATTTAATTATGATGAAATGTGTAAATCATTTTTTTACTTATTTAATTTATTGGTACATTATACACATCACAATTACACTCAACACTGAGAATTTGTACCAGGATAGGACATGACTTCTCATTTTTCCTGTTTCCCTACCTACCCTACAACCCCTCACCCCTATATACACAAGCTTTGTTTTCTTTTTTAACCATCAATTTCTTTTGTTTTCCCTCATTACTTATCCCTAACCCCTATTTCCCTTTGAATATTTACTATTCACAATATCATGCATTCTAGAACTCATTTACAACTTCAATTTCTCATACCAGAGAAAAGATAGGATATTTTTACATCTGTGACCTATTTATTTCACTTGTGAGTATGTCCTTAAGGTATGTCCATTTGAGTATGAATGACTCAACCTCATTGTTCTTTATGGCAGAGTAATACTCCATTTTATATTTTTAAAAACCCCACATCTTCTTTATCTAGTCTAGAGTTGATGGGCATTTGGGTTGTTTCCAAGATTTAGCTATCACAAACTGAGCTGCTATAAACATTGGTGTACATATCTATGTGATATGAGCCTTGTAATTCTTTTGTCTATATTCCCAGCAGGGGAATAGCAGGGTCAAATGGGATCTCTAATCCTAGTTTTTTGTAGAATCTCACACTGATCTATCTCTATAATGGTTGTACCAGTCTACATTTCCACCAACAGTGGAGAAGGGTTCCTTTTTCTCCACAACCTTGCCAGCATTTATTGCTGGCTAATTTTGAAATAATAGCTAATCTTTGTGAAGTGAGATGAAATCTTAGTGTTGTTTTCTTCAATATCTCTCGAATGACTAGTGACGCTGAGCATTTCTTCATATACTTCTCAGCTGCTTTTATATCTTCCTCTGAAAAATGTCTGTTTATTTCAGATGCCCATTTCTGAATTGGATCTGTAAATTTGGGGGGCTGATATTTTAAAGCTCTTTATATATTCTAGATAGTAGCCCTGAGGAATAGCTGATAAAGATTTTTTCTCATATTGTTGGTTGCCTTTTCGCTCTGCCAGTGGTTTCTTTTGCTGTGCAGAAGCTTTTTAATAAGATGAAATCCCGTTTGTTGATTTCTTCTACTAGTTCTCGTGCTACAGAGGTTTTGTTCATAAAGTCTTTCCCAGCCAGTGTCTGTAAGAGTACTACCTAACTCATTTTGCAGCAGGTTTAGAGTTTCTGTTTTAATATTTAGGTCTCTAATCCACTTTAGTAGAAAATGGAAGGACATCACTTTTTCCTGGGTAGGAAGAACCAACATTGTCAAAATGGCTATACTCCCACAAATACTATATAGATTCAAGGCAATCCTGATTGAAATCCCTACAGCATATTTCACAGATGTAGAGAAAATCATCCAGAAATTCATCTGGACCCACAAGAGACCTAGAATAGCAAAGGCAATTCTGGGAAACAAGAACATGGCAGGGGGGTATCACTATCCCCACTTGAGGCTTTACTATAAGAGCCACTGTCATTGAAAACAGCTTGGTACTGGCAAAGCAGTAGACCTGAGGATCAGTGGAACAGGTTACAAGACCCATAAACAACTCCAGATACACTATGCCTCCTCATCTTTGACAAAGGAGCTAAACATCCTCAATGGAGGAAAGATAACCTCATTTACAAATGGTGCTGGAAAAATGGTCTTCAATGAGCTGAAGACTGAAGCTAGATCTATCTCTTTCACTGTGTACTGAACTGAAATGCATAAATCATAAGAAAAAATGAAATGAGTTTTGTGAATACAGACACCCACATAGCCTATATCTCTGTCAAGACTTGGGAAGTTTACATCACCTCAGAAAGTTTCCTGGTTCCTCTTTCTGGTTAATAGTGGACTTCACTACCAAGAACCACTTTTCTGGTTTTGCATTTCGTTTTGTTTTCTCCTATGATGAGTTTCTCATTATAGATTAGTTTTTAGAATTCCATATAAAAAGAATCATACAGTATATCTCTTTTGTGTCCAGTTTTGCTGTCATAATATCCCCAAGATTCATCTACATTGTTTCTAAATTGTTCATTTTTTTAAATTGAATTCTTTATTGGTACATTTTATATACAGCTCACAATCACACACAACACTGGGGAATTTGTACCAGTATATGACACAAGTTAATTCTCATTTTTATCCACATTGTTCATTCTTTTTTATAGCTAAGGAGGATTCCATGATATAAAGATACCACCATTTATCCATTTTACTCTGGTACACATTTCCAGTTGCTACCACGTCATGGCTATTATAAATAAAGCTGCAGTGAACATTCAGGTACACACACACATGTTCTAAAATCTCTTGAATAAATATCTACGAGTGGAAGTGCTGGGTCATAGAGTCAATATATGTTTAACTTTTAAAAAATGTCAAATATGTCCCACAGCAATTGTACCAGTTTATACTTGTCTTACCATTTTGAGTGTTATAGGTGTTCCACATCCTCACTGACCTCTTTTTTTTTTATCAGCCTTTTTAATGTTAGCCATTCAAATAAGTGTGAAATCTCATTATGGCTTTAGTTTGCATTTTCTTAGTTACTATTAAGCCTCATACCAAATGCTTTTTGGCCATTACCTATCTTTTTTTTGTGAAAAATGTATGTAGTTTTGCTCATTTTTTTAAAAAATTGATTTGCTTTTTAATAGTAAGTTTTAGGAGTTTTTTATATATTGTTCTTCATATATTCTTGATGTTGATGTTTCAATTGTGAATATTTTCAGCAAGTTTTGGCTTGCCAATTGATTTTATTAATGCTGTGTTATAATGATTAACTTTTTAAATTTATAAAGTCATATTTATTGTAGTTTTCTGTGCTTGTCTTTGCCTGTCTTCAAATCAAAAACATTTCTTATGTTCTTTTAAAGCTTTATATTATTATACTTCAGTTTATTTTCCATTGCATGTTTTGTGAATTATATGATATACTGTAGAGGAAGAACATGATGCTCATTGCTTCTTTGTGTAAATTTACCTCTGCTGTTTGTTTTTAAATAAGGGAAAATTATGATTCTGAAATCCTCAGACTTGATATGTCATGTTTTTAAGAAAACCAAGTGATTCTTTAATGTACAAATCTGTAAATTTAGAGACTATATAAACAAAAGGACATGAGCTTATTGCTCTGCCATAATGGAAATGGAACATTTTATTATGTTTTTAGGGAGTGGACAGGTTAAATTTTTTTACTATTTCCACCAGAGAAAAGGAAAGATTTAGTAATGAGAATTGTTTTTCATTGTATCTATTCTAAAAATAGTTTTTAGTTTGCCCGATGAAATCATTTTTATATAACTCACAAAGTGACTTTGATTGCCCTGTTATGTCTTTTTATTGGTAGTCTGAAGTCAGTCAGGATTTCCATATGAAACCCCTATTTTCAGGAGTTTATGAGCAGACAGTTGAAAAAAATTGTAAGTAGCCAAAATCTTGGCACTTATGCTCTTGGTTCAATATAAGCTACTTGCTTTAACAAAATTTTAAGTACTCAGCTCTTTTTTAAAAGTTGTAAGGCACACAAAGAGGAATAAAGGAATTTTTTTGGTTAAACAGATAGGGAATATTTTTCCAACCACTTACTCCAATTAGATTTGCATAGCAGACTTTTCCCTTCTAGAAGTTATTTAAGTGTGTACTTCGTATGTTCCCAGTGCCACAAGAGCTTGCCTCAGGCTTTTCCTTTTTAAGAGCTTGGGGTGTAGCTCAGCAGTAGGGCACTTGCCTAACACACATGAGTCCTGAGGTTTGATTTTTTTTTTTCCTTTTTCTTTACTGTACTTCATAGGAAATATCCCGTCCTTTTTTCCTGTAAAATATACTTTAAAAATTCTTTTGTATATTTACATTAAAAATGGTCTTTAATTTTGGCATTTTTCCTTCCTTTTTTGCAGTGCCAGCTTGAGTAAAATGGTGTATGACTACCTATTACTTTAAAACCATTGTTTGAGAGTGGTAGTAATGTAAATAGCATTGATTTGCTTGAAATTAAATTTCTGAAACATTTAAAAACCATTTCTGAGGAACTGTCATGACAAGAACAGGCTTTTAGGCAAGTTTTTTTCTTCTTTCCGAAATTGTGGAAGTCTGCTTGAGTACTTTTACTTTCACAATCTGTTTTGAACCACTATCATTTGCATAGTGAACACTTAATTACTGTTGGTTCATAAAGGTGTTTGTGAGGTTTTTGGTAATGTATATTTCACTTCTTATTTTTAAAAAATTATCCCTGAAAACCTACTATACAAATGTTAACTTCTACACGAAATGAGATGATCTTTTGGAATACTTTCTTTCTACTCTGAAGATAATTTGCTTTCAGGCAAGAGGTTTTAGGTGCTGCTGAAATTTTGGAGATCTGGGAAAATGGGGTAATAACATGACACCAGCTCTTAAGCAGCAACATCTGCTGTGGTTCAAAGCCACACAAAGAAAGCTGCTTAAGCATTTGAGTGTTTTGGACTACATGGACAAGTGTGGTTCAACTGCGAAGACTGCAGACAGACGAAACTTAAATTTAGAGAAGTTACTTAAAAATGGAGCCGTGGAAGATGAACATCTTTAAGAAACAAACATCACCTTGTCCTCCAGCCTATCGAAGATCTTTGTCAGAACCTGCTTATGCAAGTACAGAGATAGGAACACGTTTAAAGATTTATCCATGGTGTGGGCCAGTGAAAAGCAAGAAGAAAAATGAACATGCTGTTTTCAATCCTGAAAAGCCACTGAGTGCTTATCGGTGGCAAAAACATCCTGGATGTTGGTGGAGAGGGATCAAAGGGGAGAGGTTGCAAAATAATAAAGGAGACTTGGATGAACTGCAACTGAAAGTGCTGCCAGAGATGGACCATGATAATGCTTCTTTCTCTGGAAATGAGGTCCTTGGAACATCAAAACAGAAGCTGAATCTGGTCAACAACCAGTCACTTCGGGCTCCATTCACTAGGTCTATTTCAGAGCCAGAACCCCACTGCAGTGTTAGATTCGTTAGACCATGGCCGACTTCAGTGGGGTCTGTGGAGTTGGAACAACAGGGATATTTCATCCGTGGCATATTCTCTGCTCTTTCCAATGGCTTCTCCAGGATGCTGAGTCTGAAAGGAGAATCAACCAATGAGCCACTAAGAGAAGGTATATTGTGATAAATAAGGGGAGAAAGAATGGCTCACAGTTAGTGACTATTGTTTTTTTTAATAAGCAGCTAACCTGTTTTATTTGCGCATTATAAAAAAATTAGCACAACATTTAAGAAAGGATAATATGTGCTTTAAAAATGCTCTTTCAGTAAGTGATAGTAAAGAAAGAAGGATTTGGCTAACCTACAGAATTTTTATGATGTTAATTCTTTAACTATTTGGGGAGACTAAAATGTTTTTAGTTTTCATTTAGCTCCACTGAAATACTTTTTCAGGTTAAGTGCAATTTAGAGAAATAATTGAATCATTTTCTCATGATAATTGGGAATTAAAAACCTAATTTCTACTATCATCTCTCCTTAAAAGTATTTTTAAATTAATGAATATCGCTGAGGAGAACTGTATAGAGTTCTACACTGTTAACTCTTAGTGCATTGGAGTTTTGATTGTTTATATCATAAAACTATGCAATTTGGATATAGAAGTCAAGGAAGCAAATCTTAAATACTTGCTTATATGACAAAATAGAAATTTGTGTTTGATTCACTTCAGGTAACAGGATCATTAGATTTTTAAAATCTCATTGAAGACTTTTAAATTTTAAAATGCTTTATATTGATTATAACATTTTTAAAACCAGAAAACCAAAACCAAAACAAAACCTCTTAATTTTATCAAATGACTGCTTTGGAAATGGTTAGCTCTGTCTCATTAACTGTTTCGATTATGACTTGGGCATAGTTTGTCACTGTTTTTGAGAACCTTCACATTAGAACCTTGATTTTATCTGTTATCCATATCATATCAAAGAGATTTAAACTGTTTCTAAAATTGTGAGAATTGTTGAATTTTTTGAATATCATTTCTTTTAAAATAGTATTGGAAAATACCTGAAATAACATTTTAATGAAAACTTATTTTCTTAGTATATACCAAAAATTCATTTTCTCTTCTAAACTCTGACTTCCTCAGATACTCCTTTGCTTTGTAAATGTTAATGGTACTATTAAGTGTGTATGTTTTCTTTCTGCCTTTACCAGTAGAAAATTACCAAGAGGGAAATCTTTCTAGATGTGCTCCTATTAATATTTCATTAAGAAGTATGAGGTTGTTGAATCTCCTTGGATGCTAGTGTATCTGTATTCTTACTAGGTAAAAGTCAGGTGATCAAAATAATGGAAGGTAAAAAGGAATTTAAGATTTTTAGAACCAATTCTTCTCAATGATAACACATGTGTATTTGCTTTAAAAAACTGCACTTTTGGGGCCGAAGATTTAGCTCAGAGGTTCCAGCGCCTGCCTTGCAAGCACAAGGTCCTGAGTTCGATCCTGGTAACCACATACAACAATGCTGGGTGTGGTGACTCACGCCCATCAGCAATCAGCACCACATTCCACAGTGCCCAGCATGGTGGCTCACGCTATAATCCCAGCACTCAGGAGGCAGAGACAGGAGGATTGCTTAGTTCGAGGCTTGCCTGGGCTACATAGTGAGTTTAGTGCCAGCCTGAACAGCGAAGCGAGACCCTATCTCAAAAAAAAAACAAAAAACAAAACTGCACTTTGGAAAATTAACTACATTTTAGCAAATATCATAGGTCACTTGTGTTTTAGTAAATGTACCGAGCTATTATTGATCACAGTGGGTGAGGTGCTGCAAGAATGTATCCTTATTTTTTACACAGTGATAGTCTTAAGGAAGTATAAAATGTTCTGTATTTATTACTTCCTTCTAGCTTGTCCATTCTTAGAATAATTGTATATATGGAAGTCTATGCAGAGTTTAAATTGAAGGTGGTATTATAAGGAATCTCAGTTGCAGTAATTAAGCAACTCGTACTTTATTGTCTTTATCAAGAATGTTTTCTTGAGTTGCTGTATTAATGGCAAGGTATGAAATTATTAGAACACAGGTGTCTTAAGACTACATTAAGAAAAAATAGATTTTTGAATTTGAACTCTATTGTTTCTTTCCTTCAATATGAATCATAAATGTGAACAGCATCACATTGTGTATTAAAAACATTGAAAATAGCTGGGCGTGGTGGCTCATGTCTGTAATCCCAGCACTTGGGAGGCAGAGACAGGAGGATTGCTGAGTTCGAGGCTTGCCTGGACTACATAGTGAGCTCAGGACCAGCCTGAACTACAAAGCGTGACCTTGTCTTAAAAAAACAAAAAAAAAACCCATTGAAAATAATGTTAATGTTTGACACATACCAATTGTTCTGTATATGTTAATTATTTGTCTTAAGAAAATGCACTTACCAAGATATAATTTTTAAAAGAGGAAAAAAAGAACACCTGGTCATTGTATTTGTTGTAGTATTTACTGAAAATCAGTAAATTACAGTTTTGTTGTCTATTTTGTTAATTCATGCTTGTTTTGAATATACCCAGGTTCTGAGCACAAACCATTGATTATTTCTTGTATTGTTACTGAACACAATTACTCTCATGATTACAGCAATGAAATATATCAGATGATGGGTTTGTACCTAACTTAAGAGAGAAAAGCTATTTGTCTTCCCTGCTATTCTATAATCAGTCATCCCATTTTACAAAATATTTTCCTCCATCTGGTATCATATATGAGTCAAGTGATCTAATATAAAAAATAAAACCAGTAATAGCTAAAACTAATCCCAGCTGCTTTGGGTCTACATCTAAGTATGGATTACATCCATGTGATGGTAGAAAAAAATTGAAGCATAGAATAAAATAAGTTTGCAGACTATTGTATGTTAAATTAACAGGATAACATATAGTCTGCATAGTTGTAGCTTACCTGCTAAGTGAAAGTTAGTAGAAACTAGAAAATTATAAACTCTGTGTATCTAATGTTATAACATTGGGAAAATAGAAGATGTCATGAGACCTCACTTCTGAATTATTTTTCCTCTATCAGTAGGTAGAGAGGAATGAAAGCTTTAAAAAATAAATTACAATATGTGAAAGGAAATTATATCCTATTCAGTTCTCATTTTTGGTTACAATGTATACTTTGTTAATATAGGAAAAAGAATACTGTCCCAAATTAAGTATTAAAACTCCTAAATTGAGTATTGAAAGTTTTTTCTCTGCCTCCTGAGGGCTGGGATTACAGGCGTGAGCCACCACACCCGGCACTGTAGTAAGTGGTATTGATTGCTGGTGGGCATGAATCTCCATGCCCAGCATTGTATGTGATTATCAGGGATCGAACTCAGGACCTTGCACTTGCAAGGCAGGCGCCGGAACCACTGAGCGAACCCTCCGGCCCGAGTATTGAAAGTTTAAATTTATTTTCTAGATAGTTTTCTTTTAATATTTTCAGTAAATCTTAATGTTTTCATAAACATCTTACTGAAAGGAATCTTACGCATTATCTGAATAACTATCGTTTGACTTTCTGTGACATTGTTTGAGGTGCCTACAATAGAGCATATTATTTTCTTAGTTGACTAGTGAATCTTCATTTATCTTAAATGAAGATTTCTAGAGAACCAATAGCCAAATCAAGGAAAACTCAAGTGAGGTACTCTATGAGTTTATAAAGCAATATGTGTAATAAATAGGAAAGTATAGTCATTACAAGATATGCTCTATAACTGTATCTTCTATTAGTATAATAGTTTTAAATGAGATGTCTCTGTACAGCACAAAGATTCCCTTCTTGTCATTTCTCTATAAAGTTCCTTCATTTCTGCACGTATGACATCTGTCCTTCTAGCATTTTATCACCAAATCTATTGTAGCTAAGCTGTCCTACAATTGACTCAGTATTTTATCCCTCATCATAGCTACATTATAACTTAAATAAGCATCTTTGAAGTTAGTAAGTTTAAAATAATTTAGTGAGTGAACTTAATGACTATACAGTTATATAATTTAAGGTGTTTCATTGTATTGATAGAATTATTGTATTATTCTGGATGTAGTACTCTGCTAGAGCTGCCATAACAAATGCTATTGACAGGTGACTTAAACAACAGAAGTTTATTTTTTTATGGTTTTGGAGGCTAAAAGTTCAACATCAAGACATTATCCAGAAGAGTTGGTTTGTTCCAAAGCTTCTTACTGTGTCTTTACTGGGTTCCCCTACTCTCTCTCTCTTTACAAAGAAAACAAGGCCTCATCCTCATCCTTAAATTACCTTATTTAATTGTAATTACCTTCTTAAAAGTCCTGTCTCAAAATACAGTCTCATAGATGGTTAGGGATTTAACATATGAACTTTACAGGGCATTCAATCCATAATTCTGAGGAACTTGAGTTTCAGCAATTATGAGGTAAACTGGGCATGGTGGACAGGGATATAATACTAGCACTCTGGAGGCTGAGGCAGGAAGATCTGGTGCTTGAGGTCAACCTGGGCTACATAACAAGACCTTATCTCAAAGAGAAAAATAAAGTCATTAATCCACTATATTAGCATAAATGAGAAAGAGGACTTAGCTACAAAATAAAAAAGTTTATATCATCTCATTGCTCAAATTTTCTGGAAGAATTTAGTTACAAAGGTAAGTGACTTAGAAAAGAATAGAATATAATTTTAAGTGTATATCTTTATCTTCCCTAATACATGAATATTTTAGTATAGTTCTAATGAATGTAAAATACATGCTCAGTTGACTGCTTTTCAGTTAAGTCTTTGATATGATTTCCTGTCTATTCACCAATAATAAAAACGACAAGGTGTTTCTGTACAGCTATTTTGAAATGTTGGAGATTTCTGTTATTTACAGGTTTCTTCTTTACAATTTCCCATTATAGAAACCTTTTATTGTTATTTCCTTATTTAGACTCTATCATTGATGATTTCCTTGGGCTGATAATAATCTTGTTTCTCATTATATATTGCCACATTTCTGCTAGAACATATGTATAATGTATATAAAATTTCTGAGTTCAACTGCCCCTCAGTGACCTTCGCATTTTCGTTTTTAGAGTACTTTGTTTTGTTTACCTCATAGCATGAGAGAGGGAAAAGGAATTTTTGGAGTTACATGAATGGTTTCAAATTTTAGACATTTCTCAGAAAGCTTCTTCTAAACTTTCTGGTCCTTTATGTCTTCCTTCAGTAACATCTGAGGTGAAGATAATATCTTGTAGGGTTTTTGTAAATAGTAATCAACTTCATATTTGTTACTCAAAAGCTTTTATGATGTTTAACAGATGCAGCATGTCACTATTATATTCTTTCATTATTAGTGAAATAGGACATTTTCACATCTAATAGTTTATAATTTTTTTGTAATTTGCATTATTTTCAAGCAGAATGCTTTATTTTTTGGCTGATTTATGGAATAGAATTTGTAAGATTATTTTATTTATTTTCACTTAGGACACTTAGCTTATATTTGTATTGACTTCTTTTTCTACGTGGTTTATTTTGGTGTTTATGTCTTTAAAAGCTTTTTTCACTTGGATTTTCAGGTCATGTGATTGTGAGAAATACATGTTAACATTAAATTTTTAAAATGTATTTCTCATATTTCAGCAAATCTAAATATAATTGTGCCAAGCTAATTATTAAATTATAATTAATATAAAAATTCTTGACTCTGTGTTCTTCCCTCATTGAATTTGTACCCAAGATAACTTTTTATCTCATCGCTCCATGTAGTTAGGCAGTTTCTGGGCAAGCAGAGAAATAAAATGAAAAAAAATATATGTACTTTATATGCCAAGACTTTCCTTAGCAAATAACCAACTGCTTTGATATCTAAGACAAAGTCGTTTAACTTAAATCACTGATCAGCAAATTGGGCAGTAACTAGTATCCCAAAGAATAAAACTTCCTAACTAGGTTCTTTAAGGAAAAAAATTTCCATTTCCCCGAAGATTATTCAGTCATTTTCTGCCTTCTGCAGGCAGCCAGTGTTTTTGTTGTTGTTTTTTGTGCTTATCTCCTGGAAATATTAGTTGAAGATAACCTGAAGTCATTTTCTTTGTTCGGATATTACACACAAACAGTCTGAATCAGTGTGATCCACTGTCAACTATAGAGTAGTTTTTCTGACCCGTTTCTCCTAATTTCGAGTGCTAGACCAGCCCTTAACCTGGAATAGAATTTATTCCTTCATATGTGTGTAATCTAGTGTCCTCTTATACCATATACACGTGTACTTGTCTGTCAGCTTCAGAATTTACTGCTAATCTGTTACCAAAATCAGAGATTCTTATTTTGGGCTTGGACAATTCCAACCCAGCAGAATTGCCAATAACCACCCAAGAATTTACTATCATAGAAGTGTTCGTTTTTGTTTTACCTGTGCTGGGGATGAAGCTCAGGTTTTGTGCAAGCTAGGGAAGTGATCTACTACTGAGCTTCAGCACTAACCCCAAGTACTATCTTTTGTTGTGTATAATAGCACCGAGGCCATTTCTTTCCTCCTAATGCATGTAAAGATTACTAATTTCTTAGTTTTTAGATGCCCATGGTAGACTTTTTTTGGTGGTGGTGGTCCTAGCAATTAAACCCAGGGCCTTTTGACTGAGCTATATCTCCAGCCCTTCTTCAGATTTTTTTTTTTTTTTTTTTGAGACAGGGTCTCACTTTGTAGTTCAGGCTGGCCCTGAGCTCACTATGGTGCCCAGGCAAGCCGCCGCGAACTCAGCAATCCTCCTGTCTCTGCCTCCCGAGTACTGGGATTACAGGCGTGAGCCACCACGTCTGGCATTGTGGTATGCGGTATTGATTGTTGGTGGGCGTGTCTCCATGCCCAGCATTATATGTTGTTACCGGGGATCAAACTCAGGACCTTGCGCTTGCGAGGCAGGCGCCAGAACCCCTGAGCTGACCCTCCGGCCCCCTTCTTCAGATTTTGAGACAGGGTCTTGGTGAGTTGACCAGGCCAGGATCAAACTAGTGATCCCTCTGCTTCACCTTGCTAGAGTGTTGGGATTACAGGCTTGTGCCACTGTATCTGACTGAAAATATTTACTTGTTAATATATTTAATTGGTTCAAACTATAAGGTGCAGCTTGAACAAAATAATAGGCTTTTACTGGTGGCTTTTGTTTTGGAGCAAATATTAACCTGTAACTTTTTATGTTGGACCTTTATGTGTTTGTATAACTGGATCTGGGTCTTTCTCTTTGGATTCCTTTCTTTTTTTTCTTCTCTAAGCTCTGAGAATGATACAAAAATGAATATAGCCCATTATCTATACCCTAGGAGTTGATAATGTAATGAAGGGGCAGCAGTGCAAATATATACACAGCAGTTCCAATAACACATCATTTGGAACAGACTTGGACTAGGAGGAGTTTGCCAGTGTAGGAAAAGTAGTAGGGGTGTTCTGGGTAGAATGGTGTAAAGCCCAGGAATCCCTCTAGGGTGTGTTAAGAAGTTCAAAAGTAAAAAATACAAAGGATAGGGGTACATGTAGTTAGAAGTATCTGGAAAGGAAAGAGCAAGGTTAATTTTTAGAGTTGCCAAATACTAAGCTCATGTGTTTCTAAGTTTCACAGGTAACAGGGTTTTTGTTTTTTGTTTTTTTTTGAGACAGGTGTCCTTATGTAGCTCAGGCTGGCCTCAGTCTCACTGCAGTCCTCCTGCCTCAGCTTCCCAAGTGCTGGGATTATAGGCATGGCCACCATGCCTGGCTAGTAGCAGAGGTTTTAAAGCAAGAGATGAGCTTTGTTTTTCAGGAAAATAATTTTATGTTAATATAATGTTGGAGAAAGGAAATGAATTTGTCCAGAGTTTGAGAGATGATGAAAGCCTAAATTAAAGCAGAGTCCATGACAGATGAAGGCATAGACTCAAATAAAAGGTGTCTCTGGGCCGGAGGGTTAGCTCAGTGGTTCCGGCGCCTGCCTCGCAAGCGCAAGGACCTGAGTTCGATCCCCAGTTACCACATATAATGCTGGGCGTGGTGGCTCACGCCTGTCATCCCAGCACTCGGGAGGCAGAGACAGGAGGATTGCTGAGTTCACAGCAGCTTGCCTGGGCACCATAGTGAGCTCAGGGCCAGCCTGAACTACAAAGCGAGACCCTGTCTCCAAAAAGCAAAGAAAAAAAAAAAAGTGTCTCTGATATAGGCTGACAGAATTTGAGGATAATATAGAAAGAAAAAAAATCAATGAGAAAAATCAATTAAATTGTGACACCTATATGTTTGAGAACGAAGAGGAAGTTTAAAAGGAACAGGGCTGAAGATGAGTTCAGAAATATCCTGGTGTTTCAATCCCTACTTTTATATGCATTCATGATAGTTTGAATAAAATCAGTGCCAGTCGCATTTTAAAAGTAGTGAAACAGAGCCTCAGAAAGTTTGAGTTACTTCCCAAAGACTACATGGGCCCTAGGTCTCTCCAACTCAGACCTCCAGTATGTTGTGAGCCTCTCTGAGTATGTTTGAGAAGTTTTAATGAACCCAGGAAGGTCTGTCCAGTGGGTATGATGAGTAAAGGGACAGGAATTGAGCAGCAGAGATGGATTCTCATATGAAAATACACATTTGCAAGTTACAGTACCCAGATGTTGAACCCCCAGTATGACAGATAGCTAAATTTAAAAATACTATAAAACAGTTGGGCAGGGCTGGGTGGACCCTGAGGATCAAAAACACTTGAGGCACATTCACTAAAGGTTAACACTAAAAAGAGAGAAACTCATTACTTCCCCATACCACTTTCCCTTTGAATATTTCCTATTTCACAAAATCTATCGTACATTCTAGAACTCATTTACATCTATAGGTTCTCATACTGGAGAAAAGATAATGGTATTTACATATCTGTGACCTATTAATTTCACTTATTAGTATTTCCTCAAGTAATGAGGAGAAAGAATAAATATGATTTAAGAAGAAAAAGCATATTTATATAGGGGTGGGGGTTGTAGGGTGGGTAAGGATATGGGTGAAAATGAGAATTAACATGTGTCGTATACTGGTACAAATTTCCCAGTGTTGAGTGTGATTGTGAACTGTATATAAGTGTACCAATAAAGAATTTAATTAAAAAAAAGAATACCACACCTACAGACTTCCCACTGGGATGAACAGCAGTGATTGATACTGTAAATACAATCACTGCAAATAGATTTCCTTCTGGGAAATCCTAGAATGCTTGCTTTGAGACTAGCTTCCCCATTTGATCTACATTTAGTCAATATTACCTGGGTGACTGCTTGTAATCTTATTTGTCAATCATCATTTTTGTTCCACTCATGCCCACCCTGTGATTTTCCATGGTGGATCTTATAGTTTCTCCCACTTTGTACCTACCTTACCTTGTGGCTTTGCCCCAGAAAGCACTTTTGAGAAGCAAGATGTAGACAGATGCAGTCTTTCAATAAAATTTTCTTTCTTTTTTTTTTTTTTTTGAGACAGGGTCTCGCTTTGTTGTTCAGGCTGGCCCTGAGCTCACTATGTAGCCCAGGCAAGCCTCGAACTCAGCAATACTCCTGCCTCTGCCTCCTGAGTGCTGGGATTACAGACATGAGCCACCACTCCCAACATTGTGGTATATGGTTACCAGGGATTGAACTAGGGACTTTGTGCTTGCAAGGCAGACGCCAGAATCACTGAGCTAAATCCCTGGCCCTAATATTCTTATTTTTATAGATAGCCATATTCAGATCTCGTTTATTTTCATTTAGCAATCTTACTGAAATATATTTAGCATAATTTACCTGCTTCAAATATACAGTTCTTTTACCACATATATACATACCATATACATATCTAATTACAGTTTCAAGTGTCCATTTCAGTGGGATCCACAATACTGTGCAGTCATCACCATCCTCCTTCATTAGACTCATTCATCTTCCTAAACTGAAACTCTGTATCCATAAATAATTCTCCATTCTTCCCTCTCCCTAAACCCTGGTAACTATCATTCTGTTTTCTGTCTCCATAAATATCTATGAAGTTCCACCTTTATAGTTGAATTATATATCTGTTTAAACCAGCTAGTTGTTGTAAATGTATTTATAGTAATGTAAGCACAATTTCAATTTTTTTTTCTTTTGAGACAGACTATGTAGCTCACGCTGGTCTAGAACTTAAAGTGATCCTCCTGCCTTAGCCTTCTGATTGTTAGGATTGCACTATGCATCTTCCTCTTAGAACATTCTTAGCACATGATAAAGAAACCATGTACCTATTAGCTACTCCTTCACTCTCAAAGATTCCATCCTCTAGACACAGGTGATAGTCACTAATGTACTGCAGCTATAGATTTTATGTAAGTGGAGATATCCAATATGTAGCCTGCACTTAGAATATATTCATGGTTCTCTCCTGTTGTAGAATCTACCATTATTTCATCTTAAACACCAAATAATATTCTATTGTATTGATATATGTGCTATTGTATTTATATAGTCAGCATTTTACTAATTTCGGGTAGTTTTTCCCTTTTGACTACTATGAATTGTGCTGCTATGAACATATGTTAACAAGTTTTTTTGTGGACCTATATTTACATTTCTCTTGAGTATTTACTCTTCCATTTTACACATGGTGCAGCCTGCTTACCAAATAATGATTTGGTGTTTTGAGACCTTAAGTCACTTTTAATTTTTCATTTGTTATTTAAACATTAAATTTGCTATTTTATTCTTTTATATCCATGTATTTATTCAGCTAAATATTTGTGCATATATATATGTTAGTCTTAATAATTTCAGTAGTTAGCAATTTTGTACACCTGTGCTAAAATATATATTTAAACACACACACACACACACCCAGCTATGTTACTAGTTGAGTGTGAGCTAGAATTTCCCACTGGCAGCTTGATTACAATGAACAAAATGAACAAAGTGATTTGTCTACGTATCCAGGATGGTTGTCATATTTTTCTTGGCCTGAAGCAGTTTTTAGTAAATTTCTCACGCCCAAGCCAGTCTCTTTGTGAAGACGCAAAGAGAAGAATAAGATGAGTAATGATTCTGAATCTATGATTATGAAACCTTATCCTCATGAGTATTCAGGTTCTTAGTGACTGAGCTTTAGTCAGTAAACCACAACATTTTTCCTGTCATTCTCATCTTGAATACTCATTGAGATATCCCTAAAGTTTTTTTCTCCTAATTCTAGATTTGATTACTTACTTGATTTTACAAAATTGAAATTCTGTGTCCTATTTATGTTTTTAAATATTACTATCAAAATAACCAAAGTAATTTCAAATTTAAGGGATGCCAATTCAATTGTAACTTAGCCATATAACTTTGGTCAAAATAAAGAGTATTTTGAATGCCATGTGTGTGGTTTGTTGTTCTGGAGAAAAGTGGTATCTGGTGGTTAGAACATATGAGTTGCTGTCAGCATTTGTGGGTTTTATTCCCAAATCCAGGCTTAAAAAAAAGAAAAGAGAAAAAAGAAGTGGAGTTTATGGCTGGTACATGTTCAGTGCTGTGCTTTATTAATGCTATGGATGTACCTTAAATATTAGTGAAGGTTTTATACTATTGACAAAATATGCAACAAATCTCTTGCGATATATGTTAAATAATGATAGCCACAGCTGACAACTGCATCCTTTAGTTTCTCTTTTCTTTTCTTTTGAACAGGTTCTCACTTTGTTGTTCAGGCTGGCCCTGAGCTCACTATGTGGCCCAGGCAAGCCTCAAATTTAGCAATCCTCCTGCTTCTGCCTCCTGAGGTGCTGGAATTACAGGCGTGAGCCATCATGCCGCCCGGCATTTGTGGTATATGGTACTGATTGCTGGTGGGCATGAGTCACCACGCCTGATATTGTTGTATGTGGTTACTGGGGATGGAACTCAAGACCTAGTGCTTGCTAGGCAGGCACCAGAACCACTGAGTTGAATCTCCAGCCCTCCATTCTTTAGTTTCTTTGGAGAAAGCATGAAGGTTGGCTGGGGATTTAGCTCAAGCGGTACTGTTACCTACGTTAGACGTGTAAGGGTCCAAGTTTGATCCCTGATACCACAAAAAGAAAAAAAAGCATGAAGGCAAGTAGTAGGGATGGCATTTTAAGCCACTTCTGATGACCATTTTTTATTCATCATGTTTAGCCGTGACTCTGTCAGAGGGACTGTTGAAAACTCTACTTAGTGGAGCTTGTCCTTGCACATGCCAGAACCTCGAGAGTAAAGATCATGCTTTGAATGTGTTTATGATTCTAATATGTGGACATTAGGCTCTGGTATTTTATTATATAAATTTTATTTACTTCTGTGCTCTTAAAGCATTCTTAATTCAGAGTTTATGCTGTCCTTTGAAGTAGATAGAGATATTCTCCCATAAAATAAGATCATAAAGGTATTTTCCTGGCTTATTAAAAATGCATGATGGTACTCGGGAGGCAGAGACAGGAGGATTGCTTAGTTCGAGGCTTGCCTGGGCTACATAGTGAGCTCAGAGCCAGCCTGAACTACAAAGTGAGACCCTGTCTCAAAAAAAAAAAAAATGCATGATGGTCAGGGATTTAGCTCAGTGGTTCCAGTGTCTGCCTGGCAAGTGCAAGGTCCAGAGTTCGATCCTGGGTACTATACACCACAAAGCCTGGCGTGGTGGCTCATGCCTGTAATCCCAGCAGTCTGGAGGCAGAGGCAGGAGGATTGCCACAAGTTCCAGGATAGCCTGGGCTACACAGTGAGTTCAGGGCCAGTCTGAACTAAAAAGTGAAACCCTGTCTAAAAAAAAAAAATGCATGAGGGCTGGGGATTTAGCTCAGTGGTTCTAGTGCTTCCCTCACAAATGCAGGGTCCCAAGTTCAATTCCCTATTACCACCCCCCCAAAAAAGATCAATTAAAATCACATGAATGGCATGTTTTACCATTTAAAATTTTCTTTTATAAATTTCTTCTTAACATTTGGTACCTTGCTATTTCTTAGTCTGTAATAATGCAGACTATTTGACTTAATCCAAGTGTTTGTATTTGATAATTTTATATTTAATATCAATCTTTATAGTTCCTTTGTGTCCTATGATGTGACTTTGGGGAATTACTTTACAAACACAGTATTGTGTGAAAACACGGTATTCTCTGTGAACAGGGGCTGATTGGTAGTGAGATTCTGATGCAGTTGGTTTAGTAATCCTCCCTTGCTTTTTCTGGTTTATTGGACTGATAGTAAGTCCTCAGATGTTGCTGGTCGTCCCTAGATTTGAGTCTACCATTTGAATGATGTCTTCCTGTTCTCTTCAGAGAATTTATAGATGGATAGATACATAAATGTGTCTTCATAGATACATAGAGGTATTATTTTGTTTAGTCCAAAGGAACTTTTCTTTTGGTCAGTTCTTTGTCCTCTGAAGTTAGTAGTCATTGAATTTATCAATAATACTCATTTAAACACTATTAATAGGTACATGTTCTCATTTTTAGCCAGTTTTCTTTTTGCCATTACATTTTATTTCAAATATTAAAATACAAAGGAACTTTTTACACAAGAAGAAATGGTATTAGAAAAAGGTCATTTAATTATGTAAGGGTCGTATCAGAAGTAAATTGTTCAGGAGCTAGGGATTTAGCTGAGTGGTTCTGGCTCCTGCCTCACAAGCACAAAGGCATGAGTTTGATCTCTAGTACCAACAACAACAAAATAAAAAAATAAGTCATTTAGGATAAATAGCAGTGAACTTTAAATAGCAAATAGTGGATATCTCTGTGTAGCTAGAGAGGATATTGGAAGTTTATCTTGAAAAATAAATAGAAATTATGAAAATGAATTTTTAAAACTTTTAAATAAAAACAAATTGCCGATTTGTGTCCTTCATATTTTACTTTGAAGAATTATTATTATTATTATTATTATTATTATTATTATTATTATTATTTTGAGACAGAGTCTCACTTTGTAGTTCAGGCTGGCCCTGAGTTCACTGTGTAGCCCAGGCAAGCCTCTACCTCCTGAGTGCTGGGATTACAGGTGTAAATCATTGTGCCCAGCATTGTGGTGTGTGGTATTGATTGCTGGTAGGCATGAGTCACCGTGCCTGGTATGTGGTTACCAGGGATCAAACTCAGGACCTTGCACTTGCGAGGCAGGTGGCAGAAGCACTGAGCTAAATCTCTGGCCCCACCAGTGGAGTTTTTGAATAAGAGTGTAGAATGTTAAAGTGTGATGTGAAATGTTGGGAAAATGAATTCTAAGTAAAGTGAAAAATAGAATTAAAATATGGATTTACTTGAATATTTAGGTTTTATTAATATTTGTGCTTTTTTGTATAGTACTATATAATTAGAACTTAATTTACCTTATTGAACATTATTGATACCATTTATGTCTGTCTTGGGATAAAGTATACCAAATGCTGAGTAATTGTGTTAAAGAATAGATGTTCTATATGTATATGTATCAAAGGATCTGTAGCTGTTCTGAAATGAGCAACTGAAGTACTATTTTTTTTCTTTGGAATTTAAAACCTTTTACAAAAGATTTTATAGTGCTAACATTGTATTTAAATGAGACATCTCTATGATACAGGGAGAGAGTAGTAAGTGAACGTTATGTGTGAAGAGAAACACTTTATATGCAGTGATAGATACTATATTTGCAGGAGGAAGTTCTTTCCTCTTTTAAAGTAACTGTAGAATTGGAAATGGAGAGTCAAAGAGCTGGAATCAAGAGCTGGAATCAGGTGAGAATCTTCCACTGATCTTTCTTTTCTACCCCTTGTCTTTAGTCAGAGTCAGTCAAGCCTTTGTCCTGGTTAAGAGCCAGTAACATGTTCTCAATACTTCCTCTTCCTCTCTAAGAAGAGATGGATGACCAAGGATTATACCCGGAAAAGTAAACACAGTGTCGTAGAAGACATACCAGTTGATGAGTGCAAATTCTTAGAGAAAGTTGTTTCTCATTTGACTAATTATTAAATGCAAGAATAGTACTGATGAATTTCTCTTCCCTCTGAAAACACATACATGCTACACAGAGGTATACAGAGGCTGTAGCTTGCTTTGTTTAGGAAGGTCTTTCAGTCTGAATACTCGATGTCCTCTTGATATCATGGTCTTCACCTTTAGTTCCATATAGTTCAAATGGGCACTCACTCTAGGAGCATTAGGATAGAGAACTAGTCAAAGCATTAATTCTTAGCCTTTGTTGTAGGTATTAAAATTTTCATAGGTAATATCACATTTCAGTTGGCACCGTTTTACCACTTGGAGTGTGTGAAATGTATAAACCTTCCATTTAGCTCTCTCTACCATCCTCATTTCAAAATAGCATTGTCTTGAGTATCAGAAAGTGTAACTGTTCTTGTGTCATCAGTAAATACGACATAAACCTCATGAGTAGGATGGTTACTGTATGTACCTGTATTTCTACTTACTTAGTTGTGCTTCTTTCTTGATACCCTAAGATTCCTTTTTTTAAAAAAAAGTCATTTCCATTATCTTGAAGAGCTTCCATTAGCCTTTCTTTGAGAACAGGTCTACTAATGAGAAATTCTTTAAGTTTTCTTCATCTTATAATGTCTTTGTTTCTTCTTCACTTTTGAAGGAGAATTTAGCCAGGTGACAGAATTAGCAGTTTGTACTTCTTTTCATTCAATGCTTGGAAAAGGTTCCTCACTTTCCTACTGTCCCCATGGTTTCAGAAGAGAAATTCAGTCATTTGAATTGATGATCCCTCTTTAGGTAATATGCCATTTGTTTCTGACTACTTTCGAGATTTTTCTTTGCTAATGACTGTTTTCAGTTAATTACAATGTGCTTTGTCACAGATTTCTTTAGAGTCTTCCTACTTAGGATTCACGTAGCTTCTTTTATATGTTTATGTTTTTTGCTAGCGTTTGCAAGTTTCTGTCATTTCTATGAATAACATTAGTCCTTACTGCCTTCTTCCCTCTTAGAATTCTGATGATAGGAATGTTGGCTCTTCTGGTATTTTCCAATGGTTTAAAATCTTTATTCTTTTTAAATTAATTTTTTCAGTCTCTTTCAGTTGCCCAGATTCTATAAATTCAGTTAAACTCAAGTTTACTGTCTCTGCCATCTTCATTCTATTGATCCACTCTTACTGAGTGTATTATTTGTTATTGTACTTTATAGTTTTATTTTTATTATTATAACTTCCAGGAGCTCTAGTGGTACAGTCAATTAGCACATGGTACTTATATAAGTTCCATATCCTTTTTTGTAACTTTCTTTTTTAAGGTTTTCAATTTTCTTAATTTGTTCAAAGAGAATTTCTAGTAGACTGTGGTGAAGTATTTTATGATAGTTTCTTAAAATTCCTTCTCAGATAATTTCAGCATCTGATTCTTCTTCACTTGTCTTTTTCTTTTTCTTTTTTGGTACCAGGGGATCAAACTCAGGACCTTGTGCCTGCCAAGCAAGCTGTGCCACAGAGATGTGTCCCCAGCTCCTTCACTTGTATTTTCTTACTCAAATTGTCATTTTCCCAATTCTTGGTAGGTTGGATCATATCTTAATTGAATCTTGAGCATTTTGACCAGTATTTTAGGAAACTTTTCTTATTTAAATCTTTTATTTTAGCAAGCACTTACCCCATTTAGGTTTAACGTGCAGACAGCTCCAGGCCTCCTGTTATGAACTGGGATTTCAAAAATACAGTATTTTGGTCTCCAGACTTTAACAGGGGCTCCTACTGCCCTTGTTGGTGCTCTCTGAAACAGAGAGGGAGCTTTCCTGGACAAACCTCTGGTGCGTCTTAAAAGGCAAAGAATTGCTGGCCCATGAGGGTGGAGTGTAGGGGCGGCTTGTATGTGGGGGGCAGGGGACACACTTTGGCTACATTAACCTGCCCCTGGAAAGCAGAGAACATTCCCAGAATGAGCTCCAGGCTGCTTGCCTCTCAGTAGGGAAGGACAGTCTCAGGTCTGGAGGGGAAGGAAGGACAGTGCATTCTTTGCTGATGTGATTTGCAGGCCACTCTCCACCATTACACCTTCCTTGCCAGTGGGGCTGGACTTGCTTGTTGTTCACTGTCAAAAGGAATTTGGCTACATCACCTACTTTCTGTTGCTAGCTTTGAAATCAGGCCTGAATTGCCTTGTTCTGTTGGATGGAGGAGTGCGTCAGATATCCTGCCACTGTGTCATTCCTATGGTCTTTTGACCGCCAGCAAATCAGTTCTCTTTCCATTTATAACATTGTGATACCCTTTCATAGTATTTCAGAACTATACATTTATATTGACTTGGAACAATAGAAATGAGTTTATGCCATCTTCTCTGCCTAAGACTTTTAACCCTTTATTATTTATGTAATTTTCATTTATTGTGCCATTTTCATCCATATCAATTTTCTTAGTTGTTAAATAGCAAAACTTCTGTGTCCTTACTTCATGCTTTTACATGTGAGCTGAGAACTTTTCCAACATTGCTGTCATCAGATTTGTGAAACTATTTTTGCAATCTCTTCACACTTACATCATGTTCAACTAAGATGAAAAAGATTCAGGATAATGTTTAGGGATTAATTTTTATATAGGGTCAGTTCATAAGTGAACAGTTTTGCTTCTGGTACACTTATTTCTCTGTAAAACTTCACACTTATAGAGACTACAGTAAATTCTTACATATGAACAAATATATTTCTACATATCTGTGTTCTTATGCAGTATTTGCATAGTACATTCTTTTAGAATTGAAACAGACCTTAAACTCCATCAGAAGTTCTTATTTTACAGAAAAAATAGTCCCAAGAAACAAGAAACTACTAAGATTAATGTATAATTTATAATCTGAACAGAAACACAAAATAATTACTTTGGAACAAGAACAGTCATCTGAAACAGAAGCACGTCCCCCTCTACCCCCCCCCCCCCCCCCCCCCCCCCCCCCCCCCCACATTGCAGTACTGAGGGTTGAATCCAGGGCTTCGCCAGGCGCTACACTCTCAAGGCTTATTATTTTCAATTTCATGACAGGGTCTTTCTGAGTAGCCCAGACTGGCCTCTAGCTTGCCAGCCTCTTGCTTTTTTAGCCTCCTGAGAAGCTGGCTTACAGACATATATCACTGTGTCCTGCTAAGACCTTTATATCCTCACCCTCTTGCTAGTAAGTAAAAAAGTAGGATAAATCTCCTAAGTCTTGGGCTATCCTGGATGTAACATAACATAATGATTGATTGTGGCTATTGGTTTCAAATCCTATCTTTATTACTTAAAGTATGGCTTCTATTAATACACTCAAATTCTTTGTGCAGCTATTTATTTATGTGAACATTAAGAGTAATGATAATACCGGGCCGGAGGGTTAGCTCAGTGGTTCTGGCGCCTGCCTCGCAAGCGCAAGGTCCTGAGTTCGATCCCCGGTAACCACATATAATGCTGGGGGTGGAGACACGCCCACCAACAATCAACACCGCATACCACAATGCCGGACGTGGTGGCTCATGTCTGTCATCCCAGCACTTGGGAGGCAGAGACAGGAGGATTGCTGAGTTCGCGGCGGCTTGCCTGGGCACCATAGTGAGCTCAGGGCCAGCCTGAACTACAAAGCAAGACCCTGTCTCAAAAAAAAAAAAAAAAAAAAAAAAAAAAAAAGAGTAATGATAATACCAAACTCACTGTGACCTTTAAATGAGTTTGTACAGGTGAAACTTCTACTACTGTTAGTGATTTGGATTTACTAAATATCATGTTTACTGTTGCTATTATTGCTGTTGCTGTTTTACAAAATCAGCTCAGAATAGGCAAGGGTCTTAGCTTTTGGAGTTAGGAGTTTATTTCTGCTTTGTTCCCGACTCACTTGGACTCTTTAGGAAACAGCTTAACTTTTTGTTTCTAATATGATGCTGAAAGAATTTATCCATCTAAACAGTGTCTTAAAAATTTTGGAAAATGGTTTGAGATCTGTGGGGAAAAAAATGTGGTATGAAATCTTTAGCTTTATTCATCTTTCCATTAGCATTAACTTTGTCATTAGCATAAACAGTTCTTTAATCTGCTCAACTAATAATCCTAAATTCCCATATAGGTTCAGTATAAAGATACTGTTCTGGTGGAACATTCCCTTTTGTGTCCTCAACCTCACTTAAAAAATGTAGACTCTTGTTGCCACAATACACTAGAACTATACAAAAAAAACTATATGTAAATTGTCATAAATGATAACAAAACTCGTTTTTGTACTTAATTAAAATGAGCTTTGTTCTTTTTCTTTTTTTCTTCTTCCTAGTTTGTTAAGCAAGGTCTTGTCCTACAGGATGCCCTCACACTACATCCTCCTGTCTCAACCTGCTGACAGTTTGAATTACAGGCATATGCCACCACACTTGGTCCTACTTTTTCGAAAGTAATGAAAATGAGGACAGGGAATGGTTGACTCATTGGAGGGATAATAAAACGTGGGCTTGAATGAGATGGAAATTGAGAAGTAGAAAGAAAATGTTCAAATGTGAAGGGAACAAGAGGAGAGAAAGGTAGAAATGAGAAAAGGGGCCAGAAGAAAACAAAAGATAGAAGGAAAAAGTGGAAACAAAGCCTCTATACATTTTTAAAATGATAAATCAGAAAAGACATAAAAATTTCACATTTCCAAAACTCATTGCTTATAAGGAAAAAATGTCATTTAAAAGAATAATGTGGACCAGAGATTTAGCTCAGTGGTTCTGGCACCTGCCTCACAAATGCAACGTCCTGAGTTCGATCCCGGTAACCACATACAACACACATACCTGTAATCCCAGCACTCAGGAGGCAGAGTCAGGAGGATTGCTGAGTTCGAGGCTTGCCTGGGCTACATAGTGAGCTCAGGGCCAGCCTGAACTACAAAGCAAGACCCTGTCTCAAAAAAAAAAAAAAAGTAGTGAATAGTTAAATTTAAATGCTTCATTAAAAATTTTCACTTAATGCAAAAGAAAGTAATGAAAGGATAAAAGACCAACAATACTAACAAAAACCAAGCAACAAATAGAAAACAGAAAGTAAAATGGTAGATATAAATCCATTTATATCACATTCACATTAAGTGGGAGTGAATTAAATCAAAAGAAAGAACTTATTAGAATGTATTTAAAATAGGTATTATCTACTCTTCTCTATAAAAGATTTAAAGATAGAAAATAAATTGAAAATAAAAGAATAGGGCTAGGAATTTAGCTTAAGTGGTACCGTGCCAACCTTGGATGCACAAGGGTCAGAGTTTGATCCCCAGTACTACAAAAAAAATAAAAAATAAAAAAGAATAAAAGAATAACAAAGAATAATCACAAGTACAAAGGAATGCAAACAGAAAAAATAAACAGTAGCATCCATTTCTTAAAATAATTATATTAATTTGTGAAGACAGCTTTTAGGACCTAGTTGTGTCTTACTAAGCATGCTTTTAGCATTTTTGAATTAGGGATTGTGCTTCTAACATAAGAACTTTGGAAGCCATACTCCAACCATAACATGTTTGAATATATGTTTTTCTAAGGAAGATATACACATAATCAATTAGCACATGATGAAAATGTTACTTAGTCATTGGGGCAATACAAATAAACATCACGAGTATCACTTGATGATTATTAGTATTGCTAGAATAAAAAATATGAACAGATGTTGCTATGGAAATGGAGAAAGTCAAATCTTACACTGCTAATATAAAGTAGTATAACTGCTTTGACAAACTGTCTCAGGTTGTTAGAGTATTTCTATAAGATACAGCAGTTGCAGTCCAAGATGTAAGATAAGAAAAATGAAAACATGTTCACATAAAATCTTTTCATGAATATTCTATAGTGACATTATTTAAAAGTACCAATAACTGGAAACAATCCAAAACTTATTAGCTGATGAATGCATATGTAGAATATGATATAACTATACAGCGAAATAATATTCAGCCCTAATAAGTGAAATACTGATATATTCTACAGCATGGAAGAATTTTGAATATATAATACTAAGTGAAAGATCACATATTGTATGATTCCATGCCTATGAAATATCAAAATAAAACAGGAAATAGATCAGTGGTTTCTTAAGAATAGGGATGATGAATACATGAGTGCTAGAGAAAGGATGATAAAACTTTTTTTAGGTCATGAAAATGTCTTGAAATCAACTCAGTTCACTGATGGTTGCCTGTGTCTCTGAATAGAATAAAAAACATGAAATTGTGTATTTAAATAGGTGAATTATATGCTATAAGCATTATACTTCCAAAAAGCTAATCTATCTCATATGCATGGATGGTGAAGGAGACTGACACAAGGGGAAAAAAAAATAAAGCTTACCTTTTTACTTAAAAGAAGTATTTTCTGCCTTCCCTATGGCATATCTGAATTACCAGTGTCACTATTCCTGTATTTTGAGGCCATTTCTAAGTAAGATAAATATTACTATTAGACCCAAACATTGTGATACTATGACAGATGATAACTGGAAGAGCTAAGTAGGTAACATACACAGTGTTGAAATGCTGCCCATAGAGATAATTCACATCCCAGGGAGGACTGCATGAGATTTCATCCTTGTATTTGGAACAACACCCAATGAAAATACATGGATTTTTATTGCAGAAATTCTCATTTAATATTTTTTGGATCACAACTAACATCAAGTAAGTGAGAAACTTTGGAATATAAAACTGAAGATAAGGTTGCAGTGGACTCTACCATATATGTTCTAGTATCATGGACTATGTTTATTAACTGTTATATTTAGACCTTAAGAGTGTAAGTTACAAGACATAGGTAAACTTGCCAGTTTGAATTACTGAGTCTCTGTTTTAGACTTTATCTTTATAAATTACCTTCTGAAATATGAAAGGCTATACTTTCAGGGATCGTTTCTATAGTTTGTGAAATGTGAGATTTGCTTTGCCTTTATAATAGATGTGAATTTTGTTCTTCTGAAAATAATTCTAGCAAACTGGGAGAAGCAAGAATACCTGGCAACTTTTATCCGTGTATATGTTTGAAGTTTTATTTTTCTCCTTATTCTCAACTTTTGTTAATACTGTAGAGTTCCCATTAAGACTTCTTCTCATTACAAATCTAATTATTAAAAAGCATTATTCACTAACTAGAAATTTATCCCTAAATGTTAAAGGTAAGATAATAAACAGAAATATAGAGGACAACTCTATAGAAAGTATTAGGGAAGTTACTTTTTCATTTTAGTATCAGAAAATTACAATGCTAGGTTTTATGATCAGAGCATCCTTTTCTTCTACACTTTTATTTGTATGTTTGCAATAGTGGACACATACATTGTAAGAAATTGGTATGTAAACATGTGGCATCTTAATTCATTTTACTTCTCCTTCCTTTCCTTTCCCATCCTCTCCATCCCTAGATCCCTTTCTCATTTGAAAAACAGATCTACCTATCTTTTTGTATTGTATGTATGTATGTATGTATGTACATATGTAATGTATGTATTTATTTATTTGAGACAGAGCCTTGCTTTGTAGTTCAGGCTGGCCCTGAGCTCACTGTGTAGCCCAGGTAAGCCTTGAACTCAGCAATCCTCCTGCCTCTGCCTCCCAGAGTGCGGGGATTACAGGTGTGAACTACCACATCCGTCATTGTGGTTGTGGTACTTATTCCTGGTGGGCATGAGTCACCATGTCCTGTATTGTTGTATGTGGTTACCGAGGATCAAACTGGGGATCAAACCAGGGACCTTGCGCTTGCTACGCAGGCGCCAGAACCACTGAGCTAAATCTCCAGCCCAGTATTGTTTATTTTTCTTTTTTGCTCTTTATTTATACATTGGGGTTCTCATGTAAGAGAAACCATTTAATGTCTTCTTCAAGCTGTTGATTAAAGTAATTAGAACATCCTTTTTTTCAACCAATTCTTAATTAAAGTAATTAATATATTTTAAATTTATGCTAAGCTAAAAATACGAGTTTTTCTACAGACATCTAAAATCAGATGACTCATGCTTTTTCAAAAAACCTTTCAAGTATAATACAAAAATATTAGCTTATGAATAAAATTGTCCTGCATATTTTGCATGATCTTCTTTTAATCTCCATCTCTATATGTGATATCATATATATCCTACATATATTCTATGCAGTCTACCACCTACATAAATGATAGAAAAGCGCTGTCCAATTAAGGTATACTGTATTTTGAATGTGAGCAAATTAATTCAACAGTTTTTGATATATTTGTATAGTATAATAGTTCATTATAGTCATTGGTAAAGCCTGATAAAGAACATCACACAATGAAAGTAAATCCTCATAGTAAATTTTGTTACTAAATTTGACCTATTTTTTCAAGTGTTCATGATAATTTTATATTCTGATTCTGTGTCCATTGTATGTACTGATTGCACTCTGTTCCATTTATGTATAAATTTAATATGTATTATTTGGTTTATCCATACTACTATAGGTCTTAGATACTAATAAACCCCTAGAAACTCTGGGTTCCACTTTGTTCCATGATTTCCTCATGTAATTGTTTCTTGGGCTACTTGTAAAAACACTTTGGTAATAGGTCTGAGCACCAGCAAAGGGTTCAGTCTGCTGAAACTCTCAACTCAGATCTTGCTATTTTGTTCAGCGGACATCTCTTCTCCCATTTGCCCTGACTCCTGTATGCGCCATTTTCTTCTGTATCTGTCTCATTTCCTCTTGAGGATAATGGAAACTGAAATCATGGAGTTCCTGAGTAACTGCTGCTTTAAATCTATTTTATTCCTCCATGCCCCTTGTACCTTGTCTTCTTGACTAGATTTGACACTTTGAAGAATTGTCATTAATAGTGAGACTGGTTTGTAATTTATGAAATTACACGCTTTTACAAAAAGACAAGGTGCTTCCAACATAAAGAATTATTTTTATTAAGTGCCTGCTTTGACAAAGTTGTGGTTATATATTAACAAAATATGTTTAACCGTATCTATGCTTGTGGTCTATTGAGTACAGAAATGCACCTACATGCAAATGTTAATTAGATAAAGATACTCATCTTGGATGCACAATTCAATGCAACAATGTGTTGGATGTCACAAAACCCATGATCTGGTCTTCGTTGTGATTATTGTCATTGAGAATTATATTTTAAGTTCTTTGGCTTGAAAATTATCTTGTGTCTCAGGAAATATAATTGTCATATGGAATCTGGTTAAGAACAATACCTGTTGGGGAGACTTTAAAGGCAATATATAAAATCAAATGGCTTTTTAAAGTTAAAAGAGTTTTTAAACTTTTACCTTTCAAGGGTCTTATAATTGGCTTTTTACCTATAGAAGTCAGTTATTCTCATTAATATTCATTAAATATTTTAAAAGTACTACATACAAACTGATTGTTCTGTAACCTTGGCATTATGACAGTCTGAATGAAGGTTAGCATAGGAGAGAAGCCAGAGGTGTGGAGATTGTTCCATTCATACAGCTCAGAATTCCCTGCTACCTCTATCATTATCAAGATAGTTCCTTGAGACTCTAATTGCCGTGGATTCTGTAATCAGTCTCCATGTAATCTCCATGTTCCTTGTCACTTTCAAATCTGCAGTTTGAAAAAAATGCTTGTTGCCGGGCGTGGTGGCTCACGCCTGTAATCCCAGCACTCTGGAGGCAGAGACAGGAGGATTTCTGGGTTCGAGGCTTGCCCGGACTACATAGTGAGCTCAGGGCCAGCCTGAACTACAAAGAGGGACCCTGTCTCAAAAAAAAAAAAAAAAAAAAAAAAAAAAAAAAAAAAAAAAAAAAAAAAAAAAAAAAAAAAAAAAAAAAAAAAAAAAAAAAAAAAAAAAAAAAAAAAAAAAAGTGCCCTGAAAAAAATGCTTGTTTAAAATATTTTAAAGGGTTGGGGATTTAGCTCAAGTGGTACTGTACCAACCTTGGACACACAAGGGCCTGAGTTCAGTCCCTGGTATTGCACAAACTAAATAAATAAATAAATAAATTTAAAAGGAAAAAATAAGAACTTGTAGATGTTCAGAATTTGAGAGCCATGTCATTAATGGAAAACACCTTCCAGAAATAAATTTGATATATATATTTGTATATTTTATATATTTATGCATATATTTATATGGGGATTATACATATGTAATCCAACTCTGAATAAAGAAGTTTTGCCCTACATAACCTCCATTTTAAAGAGACTTTTTAAAAGACCTGTAAACTTGACTTTTAGCAATAATATAACCACCTCCCATTATATTTTCATGTTGTAATATTCTAGCTAAAATAAGTTTACATACAAAATTTATATGACTTCAAGTCTAATAGTTGGAAAGAATAACTTTTTTTGAAAAGGCACAAGAAGAGGGAATTACTTCTTTGTTACTGAAACACTACTCTGTTGCATAGAGTAAAACTCTAAGGATTAATTTAAAATGTTTTGGTGGGCCAGAGGGTTGGCTCAGTGGTTCTGGCACCTGCCTCGCAAGCGCAAGATCCTGGGTTCAATCCCTGGTAACCACATACAATGCTGGGCGTGGAGACTCATGCCCACCAGCCATCAATACCACATACCACAGTGCTGGGCATGGTGGCTCACGCCTGTCATCCCAGCACTTGGGAGGCAGAGACAGGAGGATTCCTGAGTTTGAGGCTTGCCTGACTACATGGTGAGCTCAGAGCCAGCCTGAACTACAAAGCAAGACCCTGTCTCAAAAAAAAAAAAAAAAAAAAAAAAAAAAAGTTTTGGGCCAGAGATACAGCTCAGTGGTTCTCAGGGCCTGCCTAGCAAGCAGAAGGTCCCTGGTTCAATCTCCAGTAACCACATAACCACAGTGCCAGGTGTGGGAAGTCAACAGCCACCAGCAGTCAAGCACCACAAACCACAACACTGGGGATGGTGGCTTGCACCTGTAATCCCATACTCTGGGAGGCCGAGGCAGGAGGATTGCTGAGTTCAAGGCTTGCCTGGGCTACATAGTGAGCTCAGGGCCAGCCTGAACTACAAAGCAAGACCCTGTCTCAGAGAAAAAAAAAAAAAGTTTTAAGTGCATCACATATAAAATGTGTATATTAAAAATGTATTATGACGTTTCATTAAAGAATTCCAACCTGGTCTCTTTAGAGTCTATTAATAGAGTATGCATATCCTTATTCTCTTATACTCTTATCTTTTTATGTTGAGAATGTAAAAATTAGTAATGGAATGATGGGGGAGTGTTCCTGTGTTATTCGAAGGAACAATTGGTAACAAAATAACTGTTTTTTCTATGCTGGAAACAGTGATTAAGAAGAGAGAAAGTGGGCAGGCTTCTGAGTATTGTTAGGAAGGTCTGATCTTGGGCTTTGTATAGCTCCAAAGTATTTAAAGTTCCTGGTATTCCTGGAAACACAAACTGCCATACCAATTGGTGCTTGTATTTCAATGACATCATACAATTTACAGATTCACACAATCTCTTCTTTCGGACTTACACAGGAGTCCAGGTAGTTCTGGAAAACCACCTGAATACCCATAGGAATTAAAATGAAATTGCGTCTCTGTGGATTTAATTTTAAAGTACGACAATCCATTTATTAATCTTTTTGAGTTTAAACTTTCTTGAAAAATAAAAATTGTCACTTGGCATTTGAGAAGTACATATATATTTTTATACTAATTGAAAATTGTAGAGAAATGATTAGATTAACTACTCTTTTCAAGCTCAGCCATCAACTAAGCAATAGTAAGAGGTTTATAGAACTGGAAGTGTTTGAGCTAATTGGTTAGATGAAAATGCTCCTATTAAAAAGATTACCCTTCTTTCTCAATCTGGGAAGGAATCAGTAGGCTGACCTAAATGGTATAATTTAAGCTGAACAAATTGGCTTAACTAATATGTTTCTTCACTGATATTTCACTTCTGCTTCTAATTGTTTCTTTGGGCAAAAGACAGAGGAGTGGTTGCTTTTCCTTTGAGGTCTGTAATCAAGAATGATGGGTAGATTTTTTTTTTTTTGAGACAGGTTCTTGCTTTGTAGTTCAGGCTGGCCCAGAGCTCACTATGTAGCCCAGGCAAGCCTCAAACTCAGCAATCCTGTCTGCCTCCGGAGTGCTGGGATTACAGGCATGAGCCACCACGCCTGGTGATGGGTAGATTTTTGACATAGCTTCCTTTTGTTTGAGCAAACTTTCTCTTTTTCAGAATATTTCTAAGGAAACTCTTAAATGTGTGCTTAATGAATCCTAAAGAACATTCACAGTTTAAAAGTTTTCCTCTTAATTTTTTTTTTTTTTAGCATCTGACAATTTTGATAGGACAAATCCATTTTTTCAGATGTGGTAAGAAGAAAAAAAAGCTACTCACATTTATTGAACTCTTAACAATATGCCAGGCATTTTTCTTAATACTTAAGATTTCTCATTAATTGTCAACACATCTCTATGAAAATAAATTATTCCCATTAGGTGAGGAAACTGGAAATTCACAACGTTAGGTAATTTGAAGGGTCTCACTTTTGGTAATGATAGAACAAGGGATTTCTTTTCAGACATTTGAACTCCAAAATCCATGCTCTTGTATCACTTGGCCTTGTCATTCTGCCCCCAGCAATGATAAAAAGAGCTACCATATACCGAGCGAGCACTTTTCTGTATTCCAGAAGTGGCTCTTAGATTTTTCCAGTATGGTCAGATAACTTAAACTGAGGACATAGATCTAGATAAGGTTCTAGTTTGACTCTGAACCTTGCTTTGCCAGATTTCTGCAGCAGTTCTTGAAGATCTTTGAAAACAGTTTATTCATATGTGCTGCAAATCAGTAATGAGTTATTTTAAGCAGCTTCATAGAAGAATCTTATGCCGTAGTTCTTTGATTTAGTTACCCTGCCATTTCCCATTGCCCCAGTCAGTCTCTCCTCTATAGAGGCATCTACTTTCAGCTCTTCAGAGGCTTTTCCCAGTATTTACTTTCATATTTTAAAATGACGCATGTATTCACATGTATCTGTTTATAGGTTGAAATATTCTTTTACGGTTTTCAGTAGTACATTCTACTTTCAAAGTGTTTTTAAATTCTAAACTTACATGCACATCCTGTTATTTCCTTTTACAATCAAGAAAATAGAATCTCACTAGGGTTATATTACTTGCTAAAGAAAACACTGTTTCTCAACTTACACTTCTGACACCACATGTGTAGTTTTCTTCTACAGTGAACCATTTCTCCAATCTTCGGACACCAGGTGGGCCCTAAAATTCTATTCAATTCTGATATCATCTCTCTGACATCACAGTTTGGATATAAGGGCTCAGTCCCACAGGGACCTCTCCTGCATGTGACCAACTTGGCTACAGATTGAAGACTTCTGCAGCCTCCTTCTCAGGTTTGATAATTTTTGTAATGACTCACAGGATTCAGGAAACAATATTAGTAGTATTTTATAGAGAAAAAAATATAAAGGATGCAAATGAATAGCCAGATAAGGAAGTATGTAGACCAAGATCTGCAAGGTTCTCAAATGCAAGAGCTTCTCTCTTTGAGGACTTTTAGAATACATGATCCTTCTGGCATGTGAATGTGCTAATTTAGTAACTATACCTCATTATTCAAGTTTTTTAATGGCTCCTCATTATATAAGCATAACTAAGTCATTGTCTGTTAATCAGTAACTCAAAATCTCCAGCCCCTGTCTTCTTCCTGGAGGTAGGAATTACCTAGGTAAATTCCAACCCTGTAATCACACAGATGATTTCTCTGGTACCTAGCCCCTATCCTATACCTACAGAGGGGCCCACCTATAGTCATTTCATTACTATAAGGTAACATGTGATTGGAAAAGATCTAAGTAATATAAAACAAAAGACACTTATCCAACTGTTTGCTCAAGAAGTTCCAAGGGTTCTAGAGTGTGCCAGAAACTAGGGATGAGAATTAATATGTATCTCATTATATCACAACATACTGTTTACCCAAAATCATCAAGATAATAAATGACCATTTTGTTTGTAGTCATCTGATCAGATAGTTAATTTATATTTTCATTGTTGAAAAATGGAACTATACAGTTGTTACCCCCTTCATTTCAAAGCCCATATGGGTTAAAATGAAGTTGGTATGTTTTTTGTGTATGAAGTATTTTGATAAGCACCTGACCTGTGTTTTGTCATTTGAACCTCACAAAAATGTCTCCATGATGATTTATCATCTCTATATTAGAGATGAATAGATGTTCAGTTAGGTTAAATAATTTGTCCAAGAGTAGAGTGTATCTCCTATAGCTAGATGGATAGCCTGCTGAGTTTGGTAGAGAGGATTCTTATTAGTTTAAGTTTATACCCTGTTTAATAAACAGAACATTCCAGAAGCCAACCTCATGCCTTGTCCCAACACTAGAGTTCCACTGAATAGGCACATGCTGATCATTAATAGTTTAAATTAAGATTCCTTATGATGGGCGTGGTGGCTCAAGCCTGTAATCCCAGCACTTGGGAGGCAGAGGCAGGAGGATTGCTGAGTTTGAGGCTTGCCAGGGCTACATAGTGAGCTCAGGGTGAGCCTGAACTACAAAGTGAGAGACCCTGTCTCAAAAAATAATTATAATGGGCTGGAGATTTAGCTCAGTGGTTCTGGCGCCTGCCTTGCAAGCATAAGGTCCTGAGATCGATCCCGGTAACCACATTCAATGCTGGGCGTGGTGACTCATGCCCACCAGCAATCAATACCACATACCACAGTGCTGGGTGTGGTGGCTCACGCCTGTAATCCCAGCACTTGGGAGGCAGAGACAGGAGGATTGCTGAGTTCCAGGCTTGCCTGGGCTACATAGTGAGCTCAGGGCCAGCCTGAACTACAAAGTGAGACCCTGTCTCAAAAAAAAAAATACTAATACTAATTATAATAATAATAATAAATTAAGATTCCTTGTGCCCGGTTGTGAATTTCATATGAGCAAAGGCTTGCATTTTTTGTTCAATATATTTCTGGACTTTTATGTGTAATTATAGTCATTTTTATTAGCATATAGTACTCCCATTTTGTGAACTACCAAAATTTAGTTACATTTATTTCCTCTTTGAATTGTTTCTAGTTTTCTTTATGAATAGTGCCACTATATATGTCCTTGTATGTCTTTGACTAAATGTTTGCACATTCTTCCTCAGTGTGTACTGATCAGTGGATATATATATATATATATATATATACATATATATACAGATATATGTGTGTATATATTCATATATATATATATATTCCTCCCTTACTATTATAGTATTAAATACTATATATATGTATTATTATATATGTATATGTATTTATATTTATTATGCATTATTGTATTATATACTATATATATACATATACACACATATATCTGTCTAGTTTTAGTAAATACTATCAAACCATTTTCCAAAATGACTGTACTGGTTTACATTCCCACACTGTCACCACATATTCAGTATTTTTTGCTTTTGATGATAAGTATGTAGTAGTTTTTAATTTCTCCCCGATGATCCATGAAGTTAAGCAACTTGTTTACATGTGTATCTTTGGTTTTTCTTTTTGTTTTGGGTACTGACAAACTCTGGATCTTGGAATTGCAGAGTAGGTGCCAAAATCACTGAGGTGAATCCCCAGCCCATATGTTTATCTTTGGATAGTCTTTTTTTTGTTAGATGTGTGTTTCAAATCTTTTGCCTATTTTTCAGTTATCTGTCCCCTCTTTTATCCTTCCTATACTACTTACATGATGTTAGACAAAAATTTTCCCCTGCAATCTCCCTTCCAGTAGTTTTTCTTATTCCTCTTCCCCTTTGCTAAGGAAGTAACTTTTGAATCTTCTTCCTTCTTATCCTGGCATTTATACATCTCCCTTAATTCTAAATACCATTCATATACTGCAGCTTTTTTATTCATCATCAGTTTAGACCATTTTATCGATAGTATTTCTGTTGCAGTACTTAAGGGTTTAGCTGTCACATAAAACTACCCCAGGTTTCTTGCCATAGAGTTATTTTTGTTTTGGTGGTAGTTTATTGTTGTTTTGGTTTGTTTGCTTTGTTTTATTTTTGTTGTAGTCAGTATTCAGTGTTTGTATTCTTATGCCTTTACCGGGCGTGGTTGGCTGTCATTACTTTTCCTCCCTTACTGTTTTTTGGATTGTTTTCTGAAGTCTAATTTCCATGGTTTTTTCATGTTTAGATTTCTTCATACCTGTTATTCTTGTCATATCTTCCTATAGTTTTGCAGTACACTTCTACTCAAGGTCAGTAACATCAGGAAACCTATCAGATCCAGTATTATTTTGTTTTGTTTTTTAAAATTTTTTTCTTGGAGACATTCCTCATGGACACCTCCTATTTGGACAGGGGTATTTCCTGAGTAGCTATCCTCTTAGGACTTAGTTCTGCTGTCATTCTTGGAATTCCTTTTGCCTGTTTCCCAGATTTTCCTCTCATTTTAAAATACACTTCCTGTTTTGTTACAGCACATCGTCCAGTAATGTCAGAAGGTGGCACAAAGGCAAGATGCATGACGTAATAGGCTTCAGCGTTCCAGTCTCTTTAGTCGCACTGCTCCAGTCTGGACTGCTTCTGTTTGGTGGATAGATACCAATATCCAGCTTCTTTTCACCATCATTTTGAAATGTTTTCTGCTTCTCTTTTGTGTTGCAATAGCTATTTAAAAATCAGATACACTTTTTGTTTTCTTCATTTGCTCCTTGTGTTGACTGAATACTTGTGTCCACCCCAAGTTATTTTATGTTAAAATCAATCTCTTGCTATGACTGTATTTGTAGATAGAGCCTACAGTAAAATGATCTGCTTTCTTCTGCCAGGATATTTTTGCTTTGGATCTAGTCAACCATGGACTGAAACCATAAGTTAAAATAAATAAAACTTTTCTCCTTTGAATCAATTTTCTCAGGTATTCTGGTCACAGTGACGACGAGCTAATACAGAAAATTGATACTAGAGGTAGGGTTGTTGCTGTGACTATACATGAGGACATGGCTCAGAAATCTTCAGAAATTGTGGGAAAAAGTTGGAAAGGCTTAGAGATATGGATCCAAAACTCAAAAGTGGAGGTTAGTGGACAGTTCTGGTGGGAGCACAGAAGACTAGAATGTTGATAGGAATGTAGACAGTAAAGACAGCACATGAGGTTTTAGATACTCTACTGGCAAGTGGGCTAGAGGCCGGCCATGTCAGGTATTTTGGTCACAGTAACAAACAGTTCTAGTTCCACAGGTTTGTGCCATTATTTAAGATGTGAGAGAGACCAGAGTTTTTCCTCTTCATCATGTGGGGATAGTTTCTGCAAGCACAAAAATATTCTCATTAGGAACCAATTGATTGACCCCTTGATTTTGTTCTTTCTGGGTTCTAGAACTGTATGCAAACAGAATGTCTGTTATTTAAGTCACCCCAACAATAGTACTTTATTGAAGCAGGCTAAACAGACTATAATACTCCCTCATTTTGAGGGAGGATATGCTATGATAGCCAGCACTGATCTTGATTAATTGATAGTTTGACTAAGTGAATAATTTGTACTCACCCAGAATATTGAACTCTTTTTAATGTCTTTTGAATTTCTATGTTGCTTTGCAGAAGTTTAAATCATTCTTATTTCTGATATTTTGAATGTAACACTTTTTTCCCCAGGTTAGGTTTTGATAGATACTAGTTTTGATGGGTACTCAGTGAGTTTCTCTCTGGAAATTCATGTCAATTAGTAATGCGAAATTTCACTAAGAATTTTCTTATTCTATTACTTTGATAATTTTCTCATTTTATTATTTCATTATTTTCTATTTTTATCTTGACTCAATTTTCTTACCTTTTTATATTGTCTTTTTGTTTTATTTTCTGAATTTTATCTTTTCGTTGTATTGAATTTTGTTTTTCTTTTGTTTTTAATATACAAAGTTCATTTTAGTTCTATGAAATCTGCTTTTCATTAAAAAGTGCCTTGTTTTTGATAGATGCCAATTCTCCTATCTCTCTTTGGATAATAATAGTTGTTTGTTTTCCCCCTTTCTCCTTCTGTACTGTTTGTTTCTCCTTTAGGCTGCCTTTTTCTTTATTGGTCTCCCTTATTTTAAATCATCTCTTGTCACACTAGAAGATTCCTCTGATCTCTGGTAGTCTTTGTAGGCCTGGTGTAGACTAAATGGAAGACTAGAAAGCTGACTGAACATCTAAGTGTGAAACTGGGGCCTCTTCCTGAGGGCTGTACCGTGAGGTAATCCTGACAGACTGTTTGCTGGGAGAGCCTTTTTGTTAGTAATTTTAATTTTTCAGAATGTTCTCAGGCATTGTGTACTAATTCTTTATTGTGTTTATCAGAGTTTTTGTAACTTAACTGTACACCATTTGATACTATTAAGTTCCTTGTTTATTGTTATATCTGCAGGTATGAGTTCAGTATTTTTCACATTATAAGTAAATACAGTACATACTGAATTACAAATAACCAGATAAACAGGGAGAAAAGGAAACCCAATGTAAAGCTCTATTGGTATGCTAGAAAAAATTGTTAGATTGTGACTAACTATATTGTAATTTAACTGTGCTAGGTGTGTCACTTTAAGCAAGCAGTTTTTTAAAATTGAATTATTTATTGGTACAATTTATATACATCTCACAATCACATATAACATTGGGGAATCTGTACCAGTATATGACACAAGTTAATTCTCATTTTTCCCCTTATCCCTACCCACCCATACCTCCCCACCCCCTATATACATGCTCTTTTATTTTCTTTCAGAATCGTATTTATTCCTTCCCCTCATTATATTCCCACACCAAATTTCCTATGTAAATGTCCTATTCTACAAAAACTGTCATACTTTCTAGAGCTCATTTGCATCTACAGGTGCTCATATGAAAGAGAAGATCTGGTATTTGCCTATCTGTGACCTATTTATTTCACTTATTAGTGTATCCTCCAGGTGTTTCCATTTGCACATAAATGAATCAATCTTGTCATTCTTTATGGCAGAATAATACTCCATTTTATAAAAAACCCACATCTTCTTTATCCACTCTCCACTTGATGGGCATTTGGGTTGTTTCCAAGATTGAGCTATCATTAAGCAAGCAGTTTTGATTGGGAGTCCCATTTTATTAATCTTGTTCGAGGAATTGTGATTTAGTGACCTCTAAGATAACTTTTAATTCTATGTTGTTTCCCAAAAAGCTCACCTCTTACCCATCTTTGCTTTTCTATTTCTGCTGGCCATTCTTTTTGTATCTTCTCAGACCCGATCCTAATTCCCCTGTTCTTCCTTACATTCACTCTTTCCTCCTTATTCTCTGTCATGTGCATATATCCCAAGATATCTGAGTAGTTATCAATATCCAAATGTTTATTATAATGACTTGGATTTGTAACTGAAAGTTAACCATCCACATTAAGATATTACTAAAAGAACCCCACGTGGTATATTCTGACCAAAAGTGAAGTTGCTCAGGAACATGGAGGAGAGAAGATGTAATAGTATATTGTCTTCTATCAGTTGTTTCCCCACCAAATGGTGTTTTGTGATCTCATTATTTAAAGGTTTTATGCATTCTTAATATTTTCCAAGATAGTGGAAGAGGCATAGGAAAGTTAAATAAGTTTATACTTAGAAGAAAAGGTAGAAATGAAAAAAGCTGGTGAGAGATAAAAGACATAAAGTTGGCCATGTATGTATTTTATACACTATGCATATGTGTTTTATCTATTTGTGGGAAAATAAATACCGTATAATGGTACTACTTTTAGAAAGGCTTGTAATTAATTTTATTTTTAGTATTCTTTGCTTTCATTAAAAATTATCATTATAGCTTACTTACCTTGCCATATAAATTTGTCAAATAGAAAGTTATATAACTTCTAATACATTGTACTCTGTGTAAATGTACTTACTAAAATGCTTGTTAAATGATTTTATATTGGCATTTTAACATAGAATTTTTGATGGATTGTTCGGATATTTAAGAATGTTTAGTAATATTTGGAAAAAATTGGAGATTTAGACTTGAGCTAAATTTTCTTTTTCTATTTAGAAGCATAGAATAGAAGTGATTATAACTTAGTTCTTGTAACACATGCAAGAGCTGAGTTCTATTCCAAGCACTGCTCAAAAGAGAAAAATTAAAATACATGAATAAATAAAATCATAGAATATAATACCATGTTACGTGAGAATTTGCTCACCAGAACATTTGCATGAATAGATTGAGGGATGTCTTTATCTGTTTTGGTTATATTAGAGAGAAAAAGTTAAATGTTTTTTCTTCTTCTCACTTGAGGTCATTGTTTTTTTGTATTTTTATAAAAAGAAGGATTTTGCATTTCTGTCATATGCCAGCTAGGTTACATCAGGACACAGCTCATTGAGTTGGATTGTCTACCTACCAGGGATCCTTATAGGATGCTTTAGAGAAACATGTATTATCTTCATGCTAGTTCTCATTGTATACTTAGTGATCTGTGATTCAAACAGGTCATAATTCAAAGATGCATTTTTACCTGTGGTCTCTACTCCAGTGGGCACTATGGGGAGAAACAGACCTACAGATGATTTATGATCTTGCCAGGTGCTTGACATTTTTGTTTTAAGGCAGTCTGCTTTCTTTTGCTCATTTTAAGTAGAGAGATGACATCACAGTGTTGGCTATTTAGCCAGTTTTTAAAAGCTCAGAAACTGATCTCTCAGTACCAGTAAACGACTTACTTTTTTTGCCCCTCTTAAGTAAGACTCACATTCCTTTAAAGCTCTGATTCTTTCCCCCACAGCAGCTGCCCCTAAAGGAAAGTGACAAGAGTCAATTTAAGAAGAGGCAAGCGTGGGAGTATATTAATATAGGAAGAGGTACTAAATATAACAGGGGAATGTGCACTACATGTGTTTGAGATTCTTAGTACAGTTCATTTTTTCTGCCAGCAACAGAAACATAAGACATGAAAAGGATCTTTTGATTTTTTTATTAATGAAATGTCATGGTCATTTTTTAAGGGCCAGACTAGTATTTTCTTAACACTGTTCTTGAATCAGCACATTATCTTACTTTGAGAAAAACTTACATATGGCCTTTTTTTTAAAATCTGAAGCTTAGTATATAAATGACTTATTTTATCTTAAGTATTTTATATTTTTTTAAGGATTTTAGCATGAACCATATAGATGCATCAAGTCTGTTAGGATTGAGGGGAAGTCTGTGGTAGATTACTGCCTGTCCTCTTGCATTAACACTGTATAGTACTTCATTCAGTTCTACAAGCAGTGTAGTTATGCAGTAGTTGGCCCAATGTGAGATCATGGCACTTACTTTTTCTAGTGCTTGCCTAAAAAGT
Organism: Thryonomys swinderianus; assembly: GCA_004025085.1. Classification (NCBI taxonomy): domain Eukaryota; kingdom Metazoa; phylum Chordata; class Mammalia; order Rodentia; family Thryonomyidae; genus Thryonomys; species Thryonomys swinderianus. Next base: position 69,373 of record PVIC010000421.1, read on the forward strand.
GGAAGAAAACCATATGCTGTGTTTTGCCTGCTGTTACATGGCACATGGAATTGTGGCAGTGTAAACTGAAGCAGCTATGTGGAAGGAGAAGCAAAGTAGAACCATCAGAGGAATTGTTTCCCATCTAGCCATCTTCTTAAGATACCTACATGATACTAGGAAACTGAAATTAACTAATCTTTAAAGAGAAATTTCACCTTTATCAAACAGCTCAGTGGCTAAGTAAGCCATGTTTTCAAGGAATTTACTGCTTTGTTATCAGATAACTTATGCTGCCCTGTGATAGAGCAGAGTTAGAACCTTGGGCTGAGATACAGTGCTGCTGGGCCTGAGGGCGAAGCTGCAGAGGGCTCTTTGCGAATGTTAGAATAAGGAAGTTGCGATCTCCTCTCTGCCCTTTCCCCTTAGAAAGTGATGGTGAGCATAATGATTTACTGAGGAGACACCAGGGAACAAGTCATGTGAACAGTATGACTCTACAGTTGAGAAGGAACCTGAAGTGGTTTATTCAGGTTGAGACCCAAGGTGAATTCACAAATAATTATGATCTCAGTGAATGTATAATATTGTATGAATTGAGACTTGTAAATCCCTAAGTCAGATATTGTAGGCTCATTTTATGTTTTAAACATTGAGTCATTGATTAATATCCTTACTCATAAGTATTCATGTGGCCATTCTTAAATCTATTGGGACTATTAATATATATGAGTTATAAAATAATATTTTTAGAAGTTTCATTGTATGTCAGGCAAGACAAAGCAAAGTTTGCACTCTTCTGTTAGGTTAAGAGAATTTTTGTCATTCTGCATCGTAACTAACAAAATTTCCTCTGTCTTCAACTTATACAAACTGCTTATGTTCTAAGAAAAAATTTAGATATGTACCTTCCTAATGGAATTTCCAGCTCTTTGGGGTGACTCTGCTTCATCCTGATGCACCTTTCTCCCTTAACAGCTTAAGGCAAGTGAGATCTGGTACTGTTGTTTCCTTGGCAAGTAGTTACTCAATTCATATTTGCCTTTGAGGGGAGCAAGAATCTGAGTTTTTAAAACTCACTGGTAGACTAAATGACCTAGTATTTTGAATGCTGTGTTGAAATTAATTGAAAAAAAAATGGAATTCAATTGGATTCTTTAAAAGAGTTCTTCCGGGCTGGAGGGTTAGCTCAGTGGTTCCGGTGCCTGCCTCGCAAGTGCAAGGACCTGAGTTCGATCCTCGGTAACCACATACAATGCTGGGTGTGGAGACTCACCCCCACCAACAATCAACAGCGCATACCACAGTGCCAGGCATGGTGGCTCATGCCTGTCATCCCAGCACTCGGGAGGCAGAGACAGGAGGATTGCTGAATTCAAAGCTTTCCTAGGTTACATAGTGAGCTCAGAGCCTAAACAACAAAGCGAGACTCTGTCTCAAAAAAAACAAAAACAAAAAAGAGTTTCTTCCCTTTTAGGTTTTCTTCCTTTTTTGAAAACTGTGTTGGACTTCCTTGTTAAAACTAAAGAGAATAAAGTTACATAACCTACTTTATGAGTATTTATCACCTTCTGACTTCTGTTTCTATTAATTTTTTTATTCTCTCATCTCTTTTGTCCTATTTTTCTTTCACAAACAACCAGTCAGTTGCCAGTCCTTTTGATTGCTGTTCAAATCTGGCTCACGTAGTGCTTTTCTTCCTGTTTCAATTTAATACAGTTTCTAATCATCCCTTCATCAGACCATTACCCTAGTCTTTCATCTCTTAGGACCTTAGTCTTTTCCCCCATTTAATTTATTTTATAAAATGTGGCCTGTTTTTCTGAATCTTTCATTGGCATCCTACTCCATAAACAGTGGTTTTAATGTATAGTCTGTAGAACCTTAGAGTAGTAAAACACCAGGATCTGTGATATTAAAGGTTATTCCATGTTTACTGTATGGGAGACATTTCTGGCAAAAGAAAAATGAAAACCTGTCACTTCAGGAGAAACAACCAGCAGTATGTATTTATGGCAGATAGTAAAATTTGTGACTAAAATTGAAATTAGAACTCTGGAAAACCCAGACTCCATTTGAGCTTGGGGGCTTTTTGTTGTTTATAGACTTTTCTGATGAAATCAAAATTTTTGTGATTATTAATGAATGTGATTGTTTTATAGCATATAATGGTAATTGTCGACACTTAGAAAATTTGCAGATCTGAGTTAGAAGTATTTGCTAAATGATCAGTTCATAATGTTTATAAATCCAGAGACATGACATAAAAGAGTCATTCAAAGGACAGGAGGGACCATGAGTTTTTAAATTTAGCAATATGTTAAGTTCCTGGATGAGGTTTCAGAGTCCATGTTGTACTGAATTCTTTTTTTTTTTTTTTTTTTTTTTTGAGACAGGGTCTCCCTTTGTAGTTTGAGCTGGCTCTGAGCTTACTATGTAGCCCAGGCAAGCCTCAAACTCAGCAATCCTCCTGTCTCTGCCTCCTGAGTGCTGGGATTACAGGCGTGAGCCACCATGCCCAGCACTGTGGTATGTGGTATTGATTGTTGGTGGGTGTGAGTCTCCATGCCCAGCATTGTATGTGGTTTCCGGGGATCGAACTCAGGACCTTGCGCTTGCGAGGCAGGCACTGGAACCACTGAGCTAATCCTCCGGCCCCTGTACTGAATTTTTTATGTGTGTGTGTATGTATCTATGGTACCAGGGATTGAATTTGGGACTCTGGGTTGCCAGGCAGCCTGTACTGATCTGTGTGTGTGTGTGTGTGTTTTTTTTTTTTTTTTTGAGACAGGGTCTCGCTTCGTAGTTCAGGCTGGCCCTGAGCTTACTATGTAGCCCAGGCAAGCCTCAAACTCAGCAATCCTCCTGCTTCTGCCTCCCGAGTGCTGGGATTATAGGCGTGAGCCACCACACCCGGCTGTACTGATCCGTTTTTAAGTAACTGCTTATCAGGCTTTGGTAGTTATGAAGGAAGACTATTAGGGAGAGGGAGAAAGGGGAAGTAAAAAGAATTCAAATGTGTTATGGGGTTAGGAATGTACCTCAGTGCACTGCACTTGCCTGGCAAATGTAAGGTCCTGAGTTCGATCTTCAGTACCAGAGAGAGATATATACATGTACCACCTCTCCATAAAGAATGTAATCATCATGTAATGTAAACATACCAATAAAAAATAGAAACAAAAAAATTGTTAAATAA
>PVIC010000421.1:72650-125711 GCA_004025085.1 Thryonomys swinderianus
TTAAAAAAAAAAAAAAAAAAAAAAAAAAAAAAAAAAAAGAAGTGGTTTCCAAAGGAATCTATTAAATCACCTCTGATTCTTTTAGTATTTTTAAAATTATTTAATTTGTTGTAATGAGGCCAGCATATAATGTCCTTAATATCCTCGTAGGAATAAGACAGAACAAATCTAAAATTGTTTCTAATTTTGCTATTAAGATTTTTCTTTGTGGTCCTGTTGGTTATCCTTTTCTCTAGTGTATTTTAGATACTAAAAATAATTGAAAGTCAGAAACTAGAAATAAGTCACTAGAACAAAAAATAAATATTGATAGAATCAGTAAGGTGAGATAGGGCTAAGGTCTGAGCTTGTCCTATTCATCCAATCTCATTATGTAGGCCTTGCTCGTGTACATTTACACCTTTAATTAGCCAAGAAAATGGGACATGAGACAATGAATAAATTATAGGTTATTTAAAATTTTTAGTTTATCTTGTTACTTAAAGTACTTCTTAAGCTGAAATCCAGAAATACTAAAAAGAACGAAAGGTATCACTTACTTCTGTCTTGTTTTCTTTTGTGCATCTTTGTGTATTTGTTTGTCTGTCTGTTGTGGTATGGGGAACTGAACCCAGGGCCTTGTACATGCTGGGTAAGAGTTCTACTACTTGGCTACATCCCCAGCTCTCTTCTGTTTAGTTATGATTTAAAAAGTGGGAATTGCCTGGAGATATGAAAAATAAATGAAACTGTAACATCTGTAAGATATGTAGTCTGACTCTTCATTAGGATGGAAGTCTTTTCAGTATAGAGGTGTTGTGCCCATTTTGTTGTTGCCTGTTTCCTCCTACCTTTAGCACTGGAGACAAATGGTTAAGGGTCCCAAAATGCTTTGAGACAATGTCTTATCACACTGTAATGTTAAGAGATGAAGACAAAGTTCAGGTAGCCCAAAAAGAGAACATTACATGTTGAGGTTTTAGGAGAATTACTCAAGATCATACCAAAAAGGGAAATTCGATTTTCTGAAATTCAATGTTGATAGATTTCTTTTGGGAAACGTGGTTATGCTCTAAACACAGTATCTTGCACTCTAATTTTTACAGACATAATATGCTTATGATTTACAATTCTCCTGACTTCATGGGGGTTTTCTTATCTCTTCAGTTTGATTTGCTCACCTAGTACAATAACAATAATAATAAATAAAATAATCATCACAGTATATTCCTGAGAGGAATCAGTCCACTGTAGCTAAAGAACTTTTAATATATATTTAACTGTCATAAAATCTTTAATAGATCTAATGTTTATTTATGACTACAGTACCTCTCAAATTTTACAACATCCCAAATATGTTCATATAAAAAATTTTTAAGTAACAGATGTGGTGGTAACTGGTTGGTATTTAAAAGGAAATGAGGCATTTGAGAATTATTGAAACATTTTTGCTTTGAAATTAGGGACCTCTACTTCTAAATAATTGTGGTGGTAATACATTTGAATTTTTCCTTAAGGAAAGTGTTTTGTTTTTAAGATCTTACTGGCCTCTAGTGGTGATGTGATGCTATCGTATAAGTACTTCAGTTCTTAATTGGTACAAAGCTACTTTTGTATGTATTCTGCTATATGTAATTCTTACTCTCTCAGTTCGTGGTCACTAGCATTCTCAAGGTATTCACAAAACATCACCTCCTGCCTAAAGGCTAGAAGCTATGTCTTGTTCCTGTGTCTTTATTTTGAATGAGACTGTGTTAGCCCTGAAGCATCTCCCATTATTGTAGTGATTATTATTACAGAGGTGATCACTCTTTCAGGTTCATGCCAACCGTTCACCTGCAGTATTTTAGCCTTCTCTACAGATTGAAGGAATTTTTTTTCCATATTTTGTATATAATAGTCTTTATTTTCCGAAAAAGAAGTTTCAACTTTCCATTGAAATTCATGCTTAGACTCTTGGTTATACTTTGAAGAGTCTTAAGTTTGAAATACTGATTTGTTAACCATGACAATGATGTGTCCCTTTCATTTTTCTTTTGCAATGCAGATGTGAAAGGACCACCCACACATCGTCTGTCCTGTGGTCAGTCCCCCTACACTGAGACAACAACATGGGAACGGAAGTATTGCATCCTAACAGACAGCCAGTTGGTGCTGCTCAACAGGGAGAAGGAGGTAAGATGGAAAACTACTCCTTTCTGAGCAGATTCTGCAATTACATATATTTTATTTTTGTGATGATAATAAGCGTTATGCAAATGCAGACTTGAGGAACATATACGTAAAGGCTGTTAATGCAGAGTGAGATGTTCCAAACAAGGATGAGTGCCACAAGACAGGGCTTGCATTCTCACTAGGGAACAACAGAGATACTGAGAGGTAAGTCGAGAAGTTTGGAATGAGAAAGAATTGGGAGTGGGTAGAGCTGACTCTGCAAGTGGCCTCAAAATGCTCCTGGAAATGATATCACTTTAGCTCCTAAGAAAAGTTGGCAGGCTCAGCAAATGAAGTGAAAGAGGTTCATGAAGGGACAAGTTACAGATGAGTGAGCAGCACAGAGTGGTGAGGCAGCCATGAGCTAACAATAGCCAAAAGCAGCGACACCCAAAACCTTCGGGGTAACAGAAGGAAGCCAGGTTTCTGGAATTCAGAGAATTGTAGTTGCATGGGAACCTATTTGACATTTGCTGTGGTTGTACACAAAAGAGCACAGTCCCTACCAAATATCCAGATCACCAACAAGAAAAAAATAAAGAGAATAAACACCTCAACTCTCTCCTGCTTGCTGACTTCTTTCCGTTGTTGGAAATCTACATGGAAGGCAGGAAGAGACTGCTTTGACCTGCTCTGCTGAGGTCATCTTCCTGAAACACAGAGAGCAAGGAGGGCAGAGAGTAGTGAGGGTCTGCAGAGGCTGACAGGATGTACCTTACAGCAGACACCACGTTCTGTCCTGCTTAAAGCAAAACTCTAGAATCTCTTACATACTTTACTCCTCCAACTGTTCACACATACAAATTCTTATACCTCCAGATCATTCATTTGCTTGTTGGTAATTGATATCTTTCTAGTAATTATATCACCTACCACATTAAGAAAGAGTGACTGTGATCCTGAAATGGAACAGGCATATTGGGACAGAAGAAAATTTCTGACTCAGTGAAGGAAAAAGATGAATTGTGAAGCATATATAAATAGCAAATTGGGAAAATATTCATTCAGTAAGTCTTTCTCCCTAAAAATCCATTTAGTGAAGCAATGGTCAAGAAATGTATTCCTTAATTTTCATCTATAGATTCCTACCTCCCTTTTCCCTTGCAATTTCCTCTCTCTTTCTTTTCTTCTGTGTCCCTTCTCTTTTTCACCATTTTGAATTTTGATAAAGACAAGTTAATCACAGAAAAGCTATGTGAATTTCTCCTCATATTTCAATAGGTAGTGCTAACCTGAAAGGGCCCAGTATTATGTCTCCATGAAGAACTTGCTTTTTCTTTTTCTTCACTCATTGAAAAAATGTACCTTATTGTTGTTACCGTCTCCCTACTGATGACCTTTCTCCAGTACTTTAGTACTATTCATTTTATGCAAATAATAAATACTAGCCTATTCCAGAACATTCATGTGTGGCTGTAAGTACTACATATTAATAATTGATAGAGTGAATGAATATTAGTATAAAAAATTTCTGATTAATCAGTTTGGATAAATACATAATTTATAATGCTTATTTTAACTTATCTATCACCAGTCTTTCATCAGAACTCTTAACAAGGATGATATAAACAGATCATTTGCCATCCCTTTGCCCTTGCCTACAGTTTTAGTTTGGTACTGCAGTTCTAAAATATATATATCAGTGGCCAGAGATTTAGCTCAGTGGTTCTGGCACCTGCCTAGCAAGCGCAAGGTCCCTGGTTCGATCCCTGGTAATCACATATAACAATACTGGGTGTGGTGACTCATGCCCACCAGCAATCAGTACCACATATCACAGTTCTAGGTGTGGTGGCTCACGCCTGTAATCCCAGCACTCAGGAGGCAGAGGCAGGAGGATTGCTGAGTTTAAGGGTTCCCTGGGCTGCATAGTGAGCTCAGGGCCAGTCTGAACTACAAAGTGAGACCCTGTCTCAAAAAAAAGGAATAGAGAACAGCATATTAAGAAGTGTGCCTCATCCAGAACCAAGATATAATCCATTAATTAAATATTTCTGGTCAAGTCCGTAACCCAAGTCTGGGCCCCCTTTTAAAAATTTCATAAAAGGACAGTTCATGATAAATCATTTTCTAGAACAGTGTCTTGTGTACTTTATCCTCTTATAAGTCAGTCATTACAAGTGGCCACAGACACCTAGGAAACCTTATCCCCTGTACTTCACCCTCTCTATGGTTTTATGTTTCCTTTTCTGAACCTGTCCTCTAGTCATCCTTTCTCACTTCTTAAAATCCTTCACAATGGCTACTACAACTGTATCATTGCAAAATCAACTATTTCTTCCACCTGTTCTTAGGAGCGGACCCTCACTTCTTGGCCTCTGAAAACCTGTCTTTCCTAAGGTCTGCATGTTCCATGAGGTCTTGTCGAGGGTTGGCTGTTTTTCTCCTAGATGTCTTCATAGATGTTTCCTCTCTGTTCTCCCTCATTTTGTGTAAAAATATTAATATTCTCAATTGCATGTTGCAGAGATTTTCCAACTTGTCACTTCTTATTTGGTATTGATTTTCTTCTAAGTCATTATTGCCATACCTACTTCAGTCTTACTTTGTTATTATTTGAATGTCTGTAGAGGTGATTCTTTTATCACATTGGCTCTTAGTTGCTTGAATCCTCGTCCAAGGATCTTTTCACCATTTCACCTCATTGTACATGGAATTCTATTCTCAATTGCGTGCATCCTACTCTTTGATCCTTACCTCCTTTCTGTTTCATTCCTTCTTCAACAATCTTTCAAGCCTTTGAGGATTTACAGTCTCTTGAAGTTTATGGGATACCATGTGACATTTCAATACATGTATAAAATGTGTAAAGATCAAATCAGGGCAATTGACATATCCATCACCTTAAACATTTATCATTTCTTTATTGGGAGCATTCAAAATCCTTTCTAGTAACTATTTAAAAACACATAATTGTCAATCATAGTTATCCTGTACTATAGAACATTAAAGCTATTCATCCTATCCAGCTATACCTCATATCCACTAACCACCCTCTCTTTCATCCTCCCTTCTCTGGCTTTCATCAGCATTCTCCTCTACTTTTATGATGTCAATGTTTAGCTTCTACATATAAATGAAAATGTATGGTGTTTGTCATTCTGTGCCTAATTTTACTTAATGTAATTCCTCAAATTCCATCTATGTTGCTGCAAATAACAGATTTTAACTTGTATTTATGGCCGAATAAATTCTACTGTGTGTCTCTGTGTGTCACATTTAAAGAAATCAATTCCTCTGTGAACAGACATTGGTCGATTTCCTTTTGTGGCTGTGGTGAATAGTGCCACAGTGAACATACAAATGCAGATTTTTCTTAGACATATTGCTGGAATTTCCTTTGGCTATACACTTCATGGTTCACTACAGAACTTCTATTACTGGCTCTAATTTTTTTCTATAGCAATTTTTACCTTTAAAATGTTATATGATTTGTGATATTTATCATATCTCTTCCCCATATTGGAACATCAGCTTTGGACATAGATTCTATTTGCTCAGTGATGTACCCAGCAGTAGTGCTAACACCTAATAAACTCACAGGAAAATTTGTTGAATGAGTACCATAAAATCCAAATTATAAACTCATTCCAGAATGGCCATTCCCTTAATATACTCTTACAAGGAGACCTCATCTACCTTTTTTGTGTTAATCAACTGTCTTTTACTATAACAAATACCTGAGGTGATCAACTTAGAAAGAGAAAAAGGTTGTTTTGACTTCACAGTTTTGGTGGTTCTAGTCTATGATCAGTTGATCACATACCATTTGGGCCTGTGGTGAGGCAGCACATCAGGGTTAGTGCATGTGTCAGAGCAAAACCACTTGCATACATCCAGGAAGCCAGTGGAGGGTAAAAAGAAACAAGGGTTTGGAGTCCTGCTTTCTCCTTCTAGGGCACATTCCTAGTGGCCTGAACACCTCCTAGTAGGTCCTACCTCTGACAGCTCTCACCTCCCAACAGCACCAAAGGCTGGGACCAAGCCTTTAAATGCCTGGATATTTAGGGGATGTTTAATATCAAAATAATAACATGAACCCACCTGGAACATGAGGCCTAATTCCCTATTTTTGCTTTTTGTTGGGTAAAACAAAATAATAAAAAGAATAAAAAGAATCTCTAAGTTTATTTTCCATAGTTGAATGTGATTCCATCTTTTTTTTCCAGTCCTGGGGATCGAACTCAGGACCTTGCACTTCGCAGACAGGCATGGCAGCACTATGCCACATCCCAGCTCTCTGGGATTCCATCTTTATTTAGTGAATACCTATTATATGTGCAGTGTTATGGTCACAAGGATTTTTGTTTGATTGGAGTATTTGAGGTGAATTATAACCATTTGAAACTAGATAGAGGTAGTAGGCTCACAACATTGAATGTATAAATGCCAAGAAATGAGTGATTTTAAAATGGTTAATTTTATTACAGAAATTTTGTTTCAATAAGGTTTTATTATGATAGCATCAAGAAAAAGATGCATGAAGTATTTATGTAGGTTATGGGGTGGAATGAAGAATTCCGAAAACTGCTTTTTACAGAGAAATTAATGACTGCAAAATAAGAAATAACCAGGAAGGAAAGAGTATATGGCTATTTAGCATATAATAATACAAAGTGTATAATAATACAAAGCCAAGAAACATATCTCTCTTAGTTTTTGGAATGTAGCTTGCAGGAGAAAAAGTAACATCTGATAAGAACTAGTTAATAAACCCTTGAAAACTATGGTAAGGAATTTAGAGTTTATCCAGGAAACGGTCCAGACCATCAGAAGCATATAAAGTATATAAATACTAAGGGGAACCATATAATCAGATTTGCTCCTTAATAAAGTAACTCTGTTGGTCATATGGAAAAATGAGTGAAAAAAGAATGGAATCAGATAAATAAGAAGTTACTGCAGTAAACCTGTTAGGAGTGATCAAAGGATGAGGAGTTTACAAACACCTTGTAAGTACAGTTTAATGTTCTTGACAGTTAGTTATATTCTGCCATTATTAAATTGGAAAAGTTCGATTTTTAGGGAAAGAACATGTAGAGCCATGGTTGTACCTGCTACTTGAACTATAAGTTTTATACTGTTGATTTATTAGAAGAAAATATGATGAATTCATTTTTTATAGAAAGACTAGAATATACTGTTACTCGTTTGCCTTCTACCTACCCTGATGAGTTCTAAGGACAATGTTGTAACTCTTATCCTGGGAATTTTGCATTGAATATTTTAGAATTTATTGAAGTGAGTTTAAGGAATGTCCTACAAAAATGATCTAACTCAGCTAATCATGGGGTTGTCTAGGCTGTGCAAAAAGATGAATTCAGAGGCTTTGTATGGGTTAAGCTGAATCCTTAGCTAGGCACTGTTAGAGAATCAGAAGATTGTATTAGTATAGTATTATTCATTCATTAAGTCAGTGTATGGAATCTTCTCTGCATGTTACTTCTCAGATTGAGGAAAATTTTTATTTGAGGGATATACATGAAAAGGGTGTTGAATACATCAATTAACAATTTGGGCATATAGCAGAATGGTATAGATCTGAGCAAAGTGCCAAAAAAGAGGTTGGCCAAAACTGTCACCTTGAAAGTTGGCACAGTGGTTCAATAAATTATATAATGTAGATGGTGTGAAATAGATATTGCTTGTGTGTAATGAAATATACTTCCATGCATGCATACTGCATGCATGCCAGCCTCTTTGAAAAATACGTGGCCATTTGAGTTCTGTTTTGCTTTCAAGAGACAAGACTAAGTAGGGATTAAGGAGGTGAAGGAAATAATGGAGAAGACAAAAATGAGTCTCAAATATAGGCAGTGTAAAAATACTGAAGAAAGGTGAGTTTGTAACTTTCTGTTGCCCTTAATAAACCATCAGGACAAGGTAACTTTGTTTCCATTTTTCTTAATGCGAACTCTTATTTTTGTATTATGAACTTATTAAAGGCTGGATACTAGTTGTACAGGCAGTGAGGAATCATAATGTGATTTAAAAATATTTTAACACATTTTTCTTGCTTTAGAAGGCAATGTTTACACTCATATTTTAGTATATGTGCTGCCGAAGCGAGCACTACACTCATATTGATAAAAATAGCAGTTAGATATTATGTAAACAGCTAAAGATTAACTTTTTTTTAATCCTGGAGTTAACTATTGGTAGTCTATTTCATTCAGAATCATTTTCAAGTTATTCACAGGTATATAATATGTCCCTGTACATGCATTTACTATGTTAGGAATTGTAAAGAATAAAACACAGATTTTCTTTTTTCTCTGTCTTCCATAATAAATTTAGTTATGGAACAATTTAAAGTTGACATTTGATTAATACCACCAGTAATTGGAGAGTATAAGAGAAAGAAATTCATTTATTCTAAATAACTGTAAATCTGTTGTTAAGATGCTGCTGGCAATGGGAAGCTTAATAAGACTTGGTCAAAATTATGTTTTATGAATATTAATCTATAAAACATATTAGAAGAAAAAGAGATAGGAACAAGATTGGCCAGTTAGGAAAATACAGTTTCGCCAGGCGTGGTGGCTCACGCCTGTAATCCCAGCACTCTGGAGGCAGAGTCAGGAGGACTGCTGAGTTCGAGGCTTTCCTGGGCTACATAGTGAGCTCAGAGCCAGCCTGAACTACAAAGCGAGACCCTGTCTCAAAAAAAAAAAGGAAAATACAGTTTCTCAGATATAACTTCCCAGTGCTCCTGGAATTATGCATGTCCCATTACTCAAGCGTGGCCATAATATATTTTGGTGTGTGTTCCATGGTACTTCTCACCTTCAGCTAAATTGACCTTCTCCCTGTTCTAAAACAAAACAAAGAAGTTGTATTCTTACTAACTTCTTGGCTGATTTTATTTTTTTTCTTTGCCTAAGATGCTCCTCTAATCAAATGTTCATTCATTTGCGGGTCGGAGATATGGTTTGTGGATTGGCTGGTAAAGTATAAACTCTTTAATTTATATGGAATTAGCTATATAAGTGAATGATAATTCAACACTATAAATAGAGTGACAGGGAAAGATAACATTATTGGAGGAAACTGAGATGTACTTTAACCTCCCTATGGGACTGGTAGAAGGAGAAGATACTGTAAGGAGGCAATGCTTAAGTGTTAGGATGAATAGGAGTTTACCTGCCAGATGTGGTTTGGAAAACAAAGTAAGAAGCAGTATTTCAGACCAAGAGAATAAACTAAACCAATTGTACTTAACTGCACAATTGGGCATATGTTTTAAAAAATGCAAGTTGGGGCTGGGGATTTGGCACATGTGATACCATGCTTACCTTGGAAGTGCAAGGACCCGAGTTCAATCCCTGGTGCCACACACATAAAGACCAATGCAAGTAGTGTAGTGCTCCTAGACTGTAAAGTTTAAAGCAGAGCCCAAAGATAGGCCAAATTATAGAAAAAAATATACTATGTTAAGGAATGTAAATGGTTACTTTCCCATTGTTGGGACAAAGTACTTGGTATCTGCAACTTAAAGGAAGAGAGGTTTATTTTTTCTCCCAGTTTCAGAGATTCAGTCCACAGTCACCTGGCTTGAAGGCAGAAACATCATGGTGGACCCACCCCCCCACCCCACCCCCCACCCCCGTCCAGGGAAAGCAGCTGAACTTGGGAGATCCCCGTAATCCTCATCCTCCGCATAGGTCCCACCTCTGAATAGTTCATTGCAAGCTGACAGTCAAGATTAACTGGCACAGGGGCCTTGCACTATAGAGGACAAGTTTTTAATCTCTTCTACCTTTCATTCTAGAGCATCTTGCCCTATAACAATAGACAAACTTAAAGTTATGTTTGAATTGAAACAGAGAGGTGTCTTGTTCTGTGGCCATAAAAATACCACCAGTCCTTTGAAAACCACTGCAGGAGCAAAGAAGAAACACTGAAGAGTGTTAAGGCTCAGAATGACATAATTATACTTACGTTGTGAAACTACTATGACTAGTGTGTACAGGATGGATTTAAGGGAATGAACGTCAATGACATGTTTAGTGAAGAAACTGTTACAGGCGTTTGGGCTGCATGAGGTGATTTTGGCACTAGCTATGGTAGAGTAAGAGGTACTAGATTAGCCTTTCATCTGAAAACAACAAAAACAGGACACATACTCTCTCAGTGTGTGGATTTTTTTAGCCATGGGACAGGAGGCAGCCTAGCACTGTGACAGTCACCATTCTCAGCTGTCTACCACATACCATTTCCTCACGGGTGCAGTGACAGAGCCCAGGCAGACTGTACCAGTCCTCCCAAGCTGAGGAGGTGGAGGACAGAGTGCTGCATCTGAAGAGGCTTGGAGTCTGCTGGGCAGTGGAGGGCTTTACCACACCTCTGCAGGAAAGACCACACGTGTGCTCAGAGAACAGTGGAAGGGTGACAACATAACAAAGAGTGGTCACGCTGAGCAGTGATGGAGGTGGGCTCCTCCCAGTGAGAGACTTCTTTAAAACCATAACATGAGAATTAAGATGTGTTATGTACTGGTACAAATTCTCAATGTTGATTATGATCATAGTGTGTATTTAAAATGTACCAATAAAATCAATTTAAAAAAATACCACCCAGAAATCCAAGTTACATATTATTAAGATTATTTCAATAATACAGAAATTAAGGTATAATAAAGCTTACATGTTTTATTTATGTCTCCATACTTAGTACTGATGAGTATTAACAAGTTTATAATTAACAAGTGAATAGTTAGAGCTGGAAATACTGAGGTATATCAGTGGTCCTCAACTTCACCTGCCTAGAATGCCTAGGAGTGCTCTCTTCATTGGAATATTTTAAAGCTCCCCTAGGTAATTATAATTTGCAGTCAAAGTATAGAACTCTTTACATAGATGACACTTTGCAGTACTTAGCCATGATAGGAGACAATACCACACCTTAAAGTAGCAGCTGTCAACCCTAGTGAGCTTTGGAACTCAGTTGAAGGCTTGTTAAGTCAGATTGCTGAGCTCCACCCCTGGTGTTTCTGATTCAGCAGGTTCTGAATCAGAACTGGGGTGGATGGAGCCTGAGAATGCAGGGCCTGAGAGTGTGGATTCCTAATAGGCTTTCAGATTGTTCTGGTGCTGTTGGTGTGAATTACATGTGCCTTGAAAACCACTGCCTTAAGATTTTAAAAAATTGAGTTTTTCTTGCTTTAAAAGAATTTACAATCCTCTTATGGATATATAGACCTAAGCATCTCTTTTAGTGTTGTTTAGGAAAAGAAATAACTGAGAAGAGTTTTCAGATGCTAGTTAGTATAATACTGATTTTCTGTACTTACCTCTTTAATATGTATGAGCTCAGATGGAATTGAAATCAATTTTCATATAACTGTAAACAAAAGATTTTTGCACAAAGCGTCTGGATGTGCATGTATGTGTATATCTTGTGCTACTTTGATCTAATGTCATCATAAATGCTTTGAAATTAACAAAAGGGACTTAGTGTGAAATTCAGTTTGATTTTGTTAACTCGTCTTAGAGATCTGAGAAGCCATTTGTTCTATACTGTTTCTCACATTTTTTCTTCTAAAACAGAATGAAATTAAATTCCAGTATAAAATATAGAAAATATACAGATTTTTATGAGCAATTCAGTGTAAACAAGTAAATGTTAACTAAATTAGGACAATCAGAACACAGAAATTTGACAAACTCTCTTCAGCTGGACATTAAGATTTTTTTCCTGAGACAGGGACTCACTTTGTAGTTCAGCCTGGCCCTGGACTCCCTAAGTAGCCCAGGCTACCCTCAATCTTTCAGCAATCCTCCTGCCTCTGCCTCCTGAGTGCTGGGATTATAGGTGTGATTCACCACACCTGGCACTGTGTTATGTGGTACCAGGGATCAAACTTGGAACCTTGCGCTTGCCAGACAGACACCCGAACCACTGAGCTAAATCCCTGGACATTAAGATTTGTTGTCAGCTCCTTTTGGTTCATTTGAAGGGACTTGATTTGTGATCTATCCAATTTTACAGGAGTAAAAGACTAATAAAATGACATTTAGTAATCTATAGTGTTATAAAAGTAAAACATTCTTTAAAAACTCAAGTTTAAAATAAAAATCACCTGGGCCGGAGGGTTAGCTCAGTGGTTCCAGCACCTGCCTTGCAAGCACAAGGTCCTGAGTTCAATCCCCGGAAACCACATAGAATGCTGGGCGTGGTGACTCACGCCCACCAGCAATCAATACCACATACCACAGTGCTGGTGTGGTGGCTCATGCCTGTAATCCTAGCACTCGGAAGGCAGAGACAGGAGGATTGCTGAGTTCCAGGCTTGCCTGGGCTACATAGTGAGCTCAGAGCCAGCCTGAACTACAAAGCGAGACCCTGTCTCAAAAAAATAAATAAATAAAAATAAAAATAAAAATCACCATATTGTCATATAAGTAAAATGCCCTGACCTTTAAGAGTGATACTTTGAATAAATTCTTTGATCATATTTTAAGTTTTGTCAGTCAGAAATAAAGAAAGAGTCTGTATTAAAACTTTAAGAACATATCTCTGAGTAAACTTTAGGTCCAAATAAGAAACTTGGTGTGTCATATATGGCATAGGAAAGATACAGGATAAAGAAACTATTCTTCTTTTTTATGGATATGACCTTTATAAATTTCCACAGAAAAAGTTATCCTTTCCTAAGACACTGTAAAAAATAGCTTTTTTCTGTAGAGTTTAATTAAGCCTTTATTATTTAGGCTAAGACACATTTTGGAATTATATCAAAATAACTTTCTTTAGAAAGTTATATCAAAATAACTTTCTTCAGCTCTTTGCTGAAAATCTAAACTCCTTTTCTAAATAAACTGCCTGTTCTACTTTTAAAGCAAATAGAGGGAAATATTTTTTGCCTTTCTTAATAGGAAAGAGTCACTCAGCCTTTCAGTGATACTCTTTTAATTATTTAAAGAGAGATAATTTCCATCCTGAAAGGGATGGCTGGGTTAGGTTACTGTTCGTTTTTTATGTTACAATGACCTTTGAAAGAGTGTGCTATCACAGGCTTTCAGCTTATTTTTAAAATTATTCTCAGTTCTGCCTCTCGATTAGCAAATAGTGATGAGATGGGTGGCTATAAAGATGCGAAAACCTCCAGTGCTCTGGAAGCCTTTGGCAATTTGCTCCCTCAGATTCTCAGTAACATGGAGAGCTTCCCTCTCAGTTATGTCCTTGACCTCAGTTGTAGGAATTGGATTACGGAGGCAGAGCAAAGGCATGTACACCTGTCCCAGTTTTGTTGGGTCAGCTGATACAACATATGTCCTTTGTAATCATTTAGGAAAAATACACCATCCCTCACCTATGAAAAACTGAAAATTACAATGCCACTTTAATATTGCCACACACAGGGCCGGAGATTAGCTCAGTGGGTCCAGTGCCTGCCTCGCAAGCACAAGGTCCTGAGTTCGATCCCGGTAACCACATAGAATGCTGGGCGTGGAGACACACCCACCAACAATCAACACCGCATACCACAATGCCCGACGTGGTGGCTCATGCCTGTAATCCCAGCACTAGGGAGGTAGAGACAGGAGAATTGCTGAGTTTGCGGTGGCTTGCCTGGGCTACATAGTGAGCTCAGGGCCAGCCTGAACTACAAAGTGAGACCCTGTCTCAAAAAAAAAAAAAAAAAATATATATGTATATATATATGTATATATATATATATATTGCCACACACATTTTTCAGACTTGTGCACAGTAAGAAATATTAGTCACTATTATTAAAATGCAGGAGGCATAAGAAATTAGGAATGATTATTAATTACTGATATAATTAACCCAACTACTTCAGATATTATCAGTATAGTTCTGATACAAGTTACTAATAATTGAGCTGGAGGGGTAGCTCAGTGGTTCTGGTGCCTGCCTTGCAAGCCCAAGGTCCTGAGTTCGATCCCGGTAACCACATACAGTGCTGGGCATGGAGACTCATGCCCACCAGCAATCAATACCACATACCACAGTGCCAGGTGTGGTGGCTCACACCTGTAATCCCAGCACTCAGGAGGCAGAGGCAGGAGAAGTGCTGAGTTTGAGGCTTGCCTGGGCTACATAGTGAGCTCAGGGCCAGCCTGAACTACAAAGCGAGACCCTGTCTCAAAAAAAAAAAAAGTTACTAATAATTATTTGTAAAAATCTCTTTCCTTATAATCCCCATACTTAGCATTATAGCATTTCCCCCTTTATCCTTTTGTTTTGTTTTTTTGTTTTTTGAGACAGGGTCTTGCTTTGTAGTTCAAGCTGGCCCTGAACTCACTCTGTAGCCCAGGCTGGCCTTGAACTCACAGCAATCCTCTAGCCTCTGCCTCCCGACTGCTGGGATTATGGACATGAGCTACCACATTGTGGAGCCTGTCATTGTGGTATGGGGTACCAGAGATCAAATTCTGGACCTTGCACTTGCCAGGTAATGCTGGGACCACTAAGGTAAATCCTGTGCCCCCTTTATCTGTGGTTTTAGGTTCCACAGTTTCAGTTATCCATGGCAAACAGCAGTTGAAAATATTAACTGATAATTTCCGAAGTTAATAGTTCATAAGTCTTAAATTCTGCACTGTTTTCTGGTATCCCTTTCTCCAACATATCCGTACTGTATATGACCCATTGGTCATGTAGCATGTGTCTCGATGATCTGATAGCTGTCAAGATATCACAGTGCCTGTGTTCAGGTAACACTTATTTTACTTAACCCCAAAGCATAAGAGTAGTCATGCTAACATTTGAATATACCAAAGATAAGCTATAAAATGCTTCTTTTGGGCCGGAGGGTTAGCTCAGTGGTTCCGTCGCCTGCCTTGCAAGTGCAAGGTCCTGAGTTTGATCCCCGGTAACCACATACAATGCTGGGCGTGGAGACTCACGTCCACCAGCCATCAATACCACATACCATAGTGCCGGGCGTAGTGGCTCATGCCTGTAATCCCAGCACTCGGGAGGCAGAGACAGGAGGATTGCTGAGTTCGAGGCTTGCCTGGGCTACATAGTGAGCTCAGGGCCAGCCTGAACTACAAAGCGAGACCCTGTCTCCAAAAAAAAAAGAAAAAAGAAAAAAATGCTTCTTTTAAGTGAAAAGATGAAACTATATTATTTTAGAATACCTTGTGGTAGGCAAGGGGAGACAGTTATAAAACCTTTATTATATATTGTTAAAATTGTTCAATTACAGTTGTTAATCTCTTACAGGGTCTAATTTATTACTTGACTTTGTATAGGAAGTATAAGGTTCAGTATATGTAAGGTACAGTACTGTAATGTCCATAATGTGGTTTCAAGCACCCACTGAGCTCCCTGGAACCCATTTCATAAGAAAGAGGAGACTACCCTCCCCTGGCCCTGAAAGAGAAGAAGAGGAACTGAGAACCATCTTAGAACTTTACAATGATAATCTTCTGAATAAGCTTTATTAACATTAGAGATCTCTTTTATATTTATAGTTCTTACTCCATTTACATAGTCATTTAATATGTTTCCTTGATGTTTCCCAGAAAAACTGTTGCTTAGGATTATTAAAACAGCCTCCACTTTGGAAGAAAATATACCAGTTTATATAGGTATCTACCCAAGTATGTGCATTAGCTTCCATTAGAAATGATTTATTTTTATGTCTGAATACTTGATTATTAAATTGAAGAAAATTTATAATTGTATTTATCTAACAAAAAAAATCCTACCTTCATTAAAGAGAATTTTGAAGGAATCTTTCATGTCAACTTTTATTTTCATTTACCTTATTTTTTTGAGACAGTCTCTCACTTTGTAGTTCAGGCTGGCCCTGAGCTCACTCTGTAGCCCAAGCAAGCTTTGAATTCAGCAATCCTCCTGCCTCTGCCTCATAGAGTGCTGGGATTACAGGCATGAGCCACCATGCTTGGCTCCATTTACCTTTTTGAACACTAGATAAAAGTAGAGCTTGTGAACCAATTTCTAATATAGGAGAAACTTTGTGTGGGTGTTTTGTTTTCTGAGCTCCCAGAGCAGCTGCACACCTGTACATGATTTGTACATACTTCTTGTAAGCTAATTTACATACTCACCTTTCTTGATTTTTCAGTTTCTTTTTAAAGAAAAACTTCCTGAAAAGGATTTATGTGCCATATTTCTACATTTCTCATTTATTCTGCTTACTTCACACTTCCATCTTCAGTAACTAAAACATTATTCGATCGGAAGGTAGTTACAGAGAGTTCACTATTAAGTTTAATCTCTTTTTCTTTTAACTAGATACCTGGGGAAGGAGGACAGGAACAACAGGCAGATTCCACCAAAGGGCGATGCCTGAGGAGAACTGTAAGCGTCCCTTCGGAGGGTCAGTTTCCTGAATATCCACCAGAGGGCACCACTAAACTGGGTAAGCTACTACGAAAAGGGAAGACATTCTTAGGTTTGTATTGGATAATTTGTGGACTTGTACAGTAAGACAGAATATCGTGTGTTTCCTGTGAGTACTCTGAAATTAACATGCTAGTCCAGAGTTAGAAGTCATTAGAGAGTTCTATTGTGTAGAACCAGGTAACAAGAAAGTTACTTCACACAGGTAGCATTTGTCTGAGTGCGAGCTGGTAAGATTATTCTTTCGACCTGTACAAGTTGGATGACAGGTTGTTTCTGTGTTTATCGCACAGCTCTAGATTTCAAAAGGCAATGGTAATATTGTTGAAGCACTAATATTCATAGGAAAGTCAATGAGAACTAAATGTAGAGTAGTTTTAGACATAGTTTAGGTTGAATTAGCTGAGATAGTTTTTCATATTTCATACAGTTCATATTCAGATCTGGTGTGGATGACAGGAAAATTTTTGAAAATCTGTATCAGAATTTGAGCATGGTGGTGTACCCAGCACTTGGGTAGTGAAGCAGGTGGATCACTGTGAGTTTGAGACCAGCCCGGGATACATACTGAGTCTAAGGTCAGCCTGAACTAAACAGCGAGACCTCATCACCAAAAAAAAGTCTCAAAACAGCATTAGGAACACCCACATGTGTGGGGCTGAAGAGGTAGCTCAGTGGTATAGTACTTGCCTAGTGTGTATGAAGACTTGGTTTTGATCTCCTGCACCACCAAAACCAAGACAACTGAAAGAACTCACAAAGAATACTTCACTTCAGTTGATATATATAATAAAGGAGTTAATGTCAGTATCAAAGAAGTACTAGAAGCTCTCCCCAGCCCAATTTCATACCAAATATATTATTAGGTATTTTTAAAAGTTTTCATAAAGTATGTGTAAATTTTAAACTAGCTAGATCATTTTAAGGCTTTTATCATTTACAATACAAAGAAGTTTGAAAAGTAGGAGATGCCTTGGTTCTGTACACCGTTGACTATTATGTGGTTAGTGAGCCGTTTATGTTCAGTCATAGACTCTTCTCTGTGATGGTCATCATTTACAGTTCTATGATTTGGTTGTGTTTTCTAAAATTGGGCTTTGGTTTGTTTTTGCTCTTTTCTTTGTTTTCTAAATATTTCTTAGAATTTTTGGTCAGAATTCGAATCCTTGATTTCCCTTTTTACCTTGTAACTTTATTTGCTTTTCTAGAAATAAGTCAAGTTAATACATATCTCTTACTGTTCATTTTTGGAGAAGATACATTTTCCATTATTTCATTGTAGCTGTTCAGCAGGTGTTGAAACCAGTTTAGGTGTGAGCCTGATTTATTTTGAAAACCTGTCTGGGCATTACCATTTTATAACCTGTTTATAGTTGACATTCATTAATATTTCATTTCATGGGCATTAAACTTATAGTCACCTTCTTTCTATTCCTTTGCTTTTGTTATTTTTCATGATATGTTGACAGCTGTCTTTACCACTTCTTTAGGAAATGTTGACTACAGTATTGAAACCTTGAGGGAGTCTAACCACAGTCTGGAGAATTATGGAGTGTTAGGGAAGAGAGGATGTATGTATGGTACCAGTGCTGGTGGTGACTATGATGTGGGCAGATGTGTCTGACCAGAGCTGATCTGCTGCCTTTGCCCCCACAAGCCTGGCAGCATGTGTCCTCACTAGCATGTTCAGAGCGAGTGTATGAAATTAGCATCTCATGCTATTCTTAGAAAAAAAAAAAAACATGAGAAGAACAAGACAGCTTCAAGAGCTATTCTACCTTTCATGCCAATCAATTTTTTCCCTTTTTTTATTGGTACATTTTAAATAGACATAGTGATTACATTCATCATAGGGAATCTGTACCTATACATGGTGTGTCTTATTTTTTTCTCCTTCCTTGAATCCTTCTTCCCTTCTTTATTTACAAAGCTGTTTCCAGTTTTTTCCTTCTCTTGTCTTTTTTCTTGTCCCTTCCTTCCTTCCCACCCTATGTTCCCTTTCCCATTTGAACATATTTGTCAATATCTAAAATGCATTTTGATCCTTATTTACACTTTTAGTGTCTCATACCAGAGAATGATGCAATATTTAAACATGTGTGTCCAACTTATTTCACATAAGGGCATTGTCTCAAGTATATCCATTTACCGAGGAATGTCTCGAGTTTATCCTTTTTTATCGCAGAGTGGTAAGACCATATCATCTTTATCCATTCATTGGTAGATGGTACATTCCCGTCTAATCTTGATTAGTAATTGTTCTGTTGTTCTATTTTTGTCTTGTAGTGTTTTATCATTAGGTAAAAATTCATGTTTCAGATATTTCAAAGTAATTTCTGTATATGTAATAATCCATTCCAGTCCCTAAGAATGAAAAAAAGATACCAAACTTTTGCTTTTAGAAGATTTTTATGTAGCTAGTAAGAAATAATGAATACGTATAGAAACAAAACTATGCTAGTGTACAAAGATCAGTTGTATTTCTGCAGATATTTTTATATACCAGCAAATGGGAAATGAAAAATTTAAATATATTCTTTATCATAGTATCACAAGATAGTAAGCCGGGACATATAAAGGGAAAGATGCCAAGACTTCCATATAGAGAACTATAAAACATAATAGAAGAAAATAGGGAATTTAAATAAATGGAGAACTATACCATGATCATATATTAGAAGACAATATTGTCTTCCAGTTCTCCAGACCAAAATTACAATATGGTATCCACTCTCACTACCACACACACACACACACACACACACACACACACACACACACAGAACTAGGGATGTAGTTCAGTGTGAAGGCCCCGGGTTCATTTCCCAACATGGAGTTGAGGGATAATATTATGCTTTATAGAAGGCTGGGGCAGGAGGATTGCATATTCAAGCCCAGCCCAGGCAATTTAGCAGCAACTTAGTGAAAACCTGTCTCAAAAAAAAAAAAAGTTCAAAAGGTTCTGTGAACAGCATAAATGTCAGTGAGGCCAGAGTGGGGTCAACAAGAGGAAAAGTAATAGGAGATAATCTGATTGAGGTCTTGAACAGTTAAATCATGAAGCTTTACAAATTACCAAAGATCTAAAATGGATATAAATTTTGGTGCATGAAATTATTTCCCATTGAACATGTTGAGATATTTTCTTGAGCATATAAACATAAATTCTATAGCACCTATGTCTAGATTTTCAAATCTAGTAAGAAAAAACTTTTCCCCCAGTAACATTGTAATATCTAAGCTTTATTTGGTTCATCAAAAGATAATTTAAGGGCCAGAGATTTAGCTCAGTGGTTCTAGTGCCTGCCTGGCAAGCACCAGGTTCCTGGTTTGATCCTGGTAACCACCTATAACAATACAGGGTGTGGTGGCCACGCCCACCGGCAGTCTGTACCACATACCGCAAACGCATGGCTTGGTGGCGCAAGCCTGTAATCCCAGCATTTGGGAGGAAGAGGCAGGAGGATTGCTGAGTTCAAGTCTTGCCTGAGCTACATAGTGAGTTCAGGGCCAGCCTGAACTACATAGTGAGACCCTGTTTCCAAAAAAAAAAAAAAAAAAAAAAAGGCCGGAGGGTTAGCTCAGTTGTTCCAGCACCTGCCTTGCAAGCGCAGGGTCCAGAGTTTGATCCCAGGTAACCACATACAGTGCTGGGCGTGGAGACTCACACCCACCAGCAATCAATACCACATCCCACAGTGCTGGGCGTGGTGGCTCTCGCTTGTAATCCCAGCACTTGGGAAGCAGAGGCAGAAGGACTGCTGAGTTCGAAGCTTGCCTGGGCTACATAGTGAGCTGAGAGCCAGCCTGAACTACAAAGTGAGACCCTGTCTCAAAAAAAAAAAAAAAAAAAAAAAAAGATACTTTAAATTCAAACCATAGAAAGCGTGATAAGTTTTTAGAAGGACATTACTTCTTGAGATCATAGAATTATGTGTATATAAATAGTGGAAGGTATATTAATTATAGGAATGCATGAACTAGAAGTAATAAATATTTATTTTCCATGTAAGTATAACCTATGAAGTCAATTTCATGTTTAAAAACATAGCCATCAAATTTCTTGGAAGAACTCTTTAAAAAGGGGAAAAGCAAGAGCTGAACAGTGCACATTTTCATGAGCTATACATTTATGAGAAAAGTTTCTTGCCTCATATTGCTAACAATACCTAATCTTACCTCATATTACTTACTACCTGCTGGTATGCAGTGTAGAGCCAAGTTGGGAATCCTGCAGGCTTCTTGTTGCATGGACACTGTCAAACAGCTCACTGTCCCAGGCTAAAAGGAGTAAGAACATTTGTGGATAACGTTATAAACAGAATCGTAAGCTGATAATGTTACAAGATGTCTAATATGGATAATTCCAAAGCTTTCTCAGTTCTCCCAAAATTCAGATCAAACTGATAAAAACTAAACATGTAGTAACTCAAGCCTTAGAGACCTACTTTTTGGATAAAAATCCTAAAGTTGCCTCATGGTAGTGCTTGTATCATCTGTGGATTGAACAGCTAAATCACCTGTGCCTGTAATAGTGTATTTGCTGTTATGGTGCAGTTCTTGAAAACCCATAAACATTTGATAAATGCATTTAAATTATAATTTGACATAATATGCTTCTGAATATTCTAGTAAACCTTAAAAAAGAACATATCAGAAGTATTTTAGAACTAAAGCCAGTTCTTCAAATTTTAATATTTATGTAAATGAAGAGGTCAAAGAAAAAGTGGAAAACACCCAAAAAAAGTCAAATTGGAAAAATTTTGATAAAAGTTGCCCTTGTTTCTATCCTTTCCTAGATGTGTTGATCTAAATGATAATAATTGGAGGGAAATTTGAAGAAAATCATAATTAAAGTAGGATACATATTCTCCTAGGCATTTATAAAATTACCATAAAGGATAACCTTTTGATTGAAATTATTAAAGGGTGTTGATTAGTCACACCAGCTTTAACCCTGACTATCTCTGTTAAATTAAATTAGTGTTAGTTCTAACTTGCTTTATGTGTAAACTAATAAGGACTCTGTTTTTATTTCCAAGACATTATTTAGGGATATCTACATGAACTATAAATAATTTCAAGTTAATAGATTCTTCTATAAAATACAAGGCTGTAAGAGTATTCAAAGAAAGAGGTGATGATGATTTAAGTTTATGATGAAAGAGTAATGATGATTTAAAATTAGAACTAATGCATTTTCCCTTTTTAAAATAATGAAATAAAAATGCTGACAAATTATGCCTGTGTAGACTCGGTATTTTATATTATTAAATTTTGTATATAATTAAACAGAAGCTAGTCTTGAACTTTGTGATAATACACATATGTCAGTGATCAGAATACTTATGAAAAATATCAATAGTGTTTCTAGCTTAATAGGTAGTAGTAGACCTTAGCTTTCTTTGAAATTTCCTAAAATTGTCATCTCGTTCTCTTGTAAAAAAAAGAAAAGCTGGGTGTGGTGGCTCACGCCTGTAATGCCAGCACTCGGGAGGCAGAGGCAGGAGGATTGCTGAGTTGGAGGCTTGCCTGGGCTACATAATGAGCTCAGGGCCAGCTTGAACTACAAAGCGAGACCCTGTCTCAAAAAAAAAAAAAAAAAAAGGAAAGAAAGAAAGCTAAAGTAATTGGACAAATAACTAAGCAAATTTATTCTGTGACAGCTTTATAAATATCCAGCCTTAATACTTTGTGGATGATTAAAGTAGATGTTGGAATCATTTTCCTCAAGGCTTTTAGTTTTCCTTAAAAATCAGGCATAGTATATATTTATTGTTTAAAATCTGGTTCTGTAAGATCTTCCTGGAGACTCATAATATTTTGGATGAAGGAACTTGAGTCTAGTATAAAATACCCTTGGAAACCAGTTCAGCTATAATGTGACATGTGTAATACTAAATATAACTGCACTATGCAGAATTACACAGTGAAAAATCACAGGTTTTATTGGATGAAAAGCACTACTCTTAAAACTTTGATCAGACAGTTGTTCTGATACGTGCCGGCACTTAGGAAGCTGAGGCAAGAGGATTGTGAGTTCAGGCCAGTTTAGTGAGACTGTCTCAAAAAAGAATTAAAAATCCCAAACCAAAAAAACCCAACTACAGTATGCACAGCACTTTACCTTGATACAGTTCTAAAATATGCCTGTGGTACTGGGCATCAGAATGGTTTATAAGACTACTCTAAAGTGATAGCCAATAAAATCATACAGAATATTGTTACAGATGTGATTTGTAATACACAGTAAACTGAGGCAGGTCGTAGTTGTTTAAGCTGTATGTGTATGTGAGTATTTTATGTGTTCAACATGGCCTTGCAGCTGGATGCACTTTTCTTTCTTTGCCTGGTGTGTGTCATATATTGTACATAAGCAAAATTCATGCAGTGTGCAAATTGTTCCCTAAAATATAGAGTGTTGGAACCTTCCCATTTTCAAAGCCAGCATTGCAATGAAACCAACCTTTACTACCAGCCTCTTCTTAATCAAATTCGTCTATTAAAAAGGTAAATGCTTTCTATCTTCATCCTGCCACCGTAGAGATCTGTTCACTTGTGTGGAGGTGATTCCCAGGGCACTTGTCATTGTCTTTGATTTGTGGTTATTTCATATATTTTCCACTAGATGGCAGTCAAGGCTCTTAAATAATGGATTCTCTTTCTGATTCACAAAAATTGTCACTGTTATCTATTAGCAACATTTCCGTTTCCTCTTTGTCCCTTCAGATTCTTGGGAATTGGTGCCCAAAAAGATTACAGTGGAGTCCTCTAAAATGTGAAACCTGGCAAGGGCTCCTTTTAGTTAATCCTAAAGCAATATTAGTATATGTTAGTATTAGTAAATGACTACATACATGCTAATTTTGTACTTCTATTTCTAGACAGTTAGAAGTACAAGGGAATGAGAATGCTTTTTCAGATTCAGCCTGAACTTCTGGGGAGACAAATGACAAGTTGAACCCACATATCTGATTGTACTCCTTGACAAGCTCCATTAAGCTATAATAGAGATTTATTTTATAGACATGGTCCTTCAAGGATGTGAAAAAATGAACATAAAACAGCCACACAAACGTGCACATACACAAATGGAGAACTGAAAGCAAATACAATGTAGTTAATAGCATAGCTGACCTGATTTTGAGAAAGATTGTGGCAAAGATTAAAGCTGCAGACAATGTTATTTTTATCTCAGAATCTTCAAGTGCCAGGAATCAATGGTACTTAGAACATAGGGTAGTTAATTCCTAGGTCATGTTCACGGCTCCATTTCACCGAACAGTCATTCCTTGCACCTGTACCTCCACTGAGACAGGGTATATTATCAGGGAGAAGAGAGCCCTGAGATCTCTAATTGGAGGATACCAGGAAAAACTGAGGACGGAGCACTTTACCAAGACAAGGAAGTTGTGTGGATATCTGCACTCTGAATATGAGACAACTCTATCCTCCTTCCCTTGCAAATTGAAAGAATTTCTTTGGAGTTTTTCATTAGCAGAGACCTAAAGATACTGACTTTCACAAGACTAACAGACTATTGGACATGAAGACAATCCTCTAGCATGAGAGAAACCAAAACAAATACACAAAAAACAAAAGTTAAAGAAAAGTAAGAGGTTTAGTGACATAGAAAAATAGGAAACCTAAAATAACCACTATCTTCAGAAAGGTCAGATATTACATGTATGAAA
This sequence comes from Thryonomys swinderianus, assembly GCA_004025085.1. NCBI lineage: Eukaryota > Metazoa > Chordata > Mammalia > Rodentia > Thryonomyidae > Thryonomys > Thryonomys swinderianus. Next base: position 96,884 of record PVIC010000421.1, read on the forward strand.
CAAGAACTGAATGTTACACAAAGCCAGTGAGCTTTGATTATTCCATTTAAACTGTTACAGAAAAGCATAAAAAAGTATACATGTTAATGGGGTACCATGTAATGTCCTGATACATGTGTACACTGTATAATAGTTACATGAAGCTAAACACATCTGTTCTTTCTTATGGAAACACTTCCAAAATCTTTGCTCCTAGCTTTTCAGAATACATGGCACATTATTGTGCCCTACAGTTACCGCGCGGTGCAGCAGCACCTCAGGACGCGTTCCCGGCAGTAACTCGGGACCCATTGCTCACCTCTCCTCTGGCCATCCTGGTAGCCACCATGCTACTCTGTTTCTCTGGGACAACTTTGTTAGATTCCAAATATGAGTGTGATATGTGCATTTTTAAAATTTGACAAATAAATTTGAATAGTAGCTATGGTTAGACCGGAGGACAGTACATTAAGTGAAATGTACAGAAAGATAATAATAAAAATAATATCACATAAATAGTAATAAAATATCACATGATTTCCCACCTGAGTGAAATCTATAAGAGTTGATCTCTAGAGACGATAAGGGAAAAAAAGCTATCTCAAGAAATTAAATATAAGGTAGATGTGGCAGTGCATAACTATAATCCTAGCACTTTGGAAGGTTGAGGCTGGAGGACCACAAATTCAAGCCCGGCCTGGGCAACTTAGGGAGACCTTGTCTCAAAATATTTTCTTTTTTCAAAAAGTGGGTGAGGTAGTTCATTGTGAAGATCCTGGGCTTATTCCTTAGCCCTCCAACCCAAACTGAGAGTAAAATAGTGATTACCAGAGGGTGTGGAGAGGTTGTGGGGGTTTGAGTTTGTTCAAAGGGTACATTATTATTGTGTGATGGAGGAATAAGTTTTGATGTTCTGTGGCACAGCAGAATGAGTATAACTAATAGTAATAAATAATATATCAAATAGTCAAAAGAGGATTTTCAGTATACTCAGCATAAAGAAAAGGTACTACTCTTAAACTGAGATTAGTTGATTGCCAGAGTATACATGAATCAACATTACTCTGTACCTCAAAAATGTGTACTGTGTGTCAGCCAAAAAAATTAAGTATTTTAAAACAAAACAATTGAGTTGAAGATGAAATTTGGGGAATTTCTCAGCAAGCAGAGAGGAGGTAAAAATAAAATGGTTAGAGATTCAGCCTAAGAAGTCAAACACAAAACAGTGAGTGTCAGAAAAAGGGGAGGAAAACATTAACAAAATAACTCCCCCAAATTTTCTCATTGCAAGCATATAAGTTTCCAGATGAAAAGGCCTTACTGAGTTCTGTGACAAGGCACATCCTTAAGAAATTTCAAATTGGGCCGGAGGGTTAGCTCAGTGGTTCCGGCGCCTGCCTCGCAAGCGCAAGGTCCTGAGTTCGATCCCCGGAAACCACATACAATGCTGGGCGTGGAGACTCACGCCCACCAGCAGTCAACACCGCATACCATAATGCCGGGTGTGGTGGCTCATGCCTGTAATCCCAGCACTTGGGAGGCAGAGACAAGAGGATTGCTGAGTTCGCGGTGGCTTGCCTGGGCACCATAGTGAGCTCAGGGCCAGCCTGAACTACAAAGCGAGACCCTGTCTCCAAAAAGCAAAAAAAAAAAAAAAATGAAATTTCAAATTGTCCCTGATGAAAAAGAGACAGCCTTAAACATTTCTAAAGAAAGAGAAGAGAAATTACATACAAATAATCTGACATCAGAATGACTTCACATTTCCTTCCAGCAGTATCAGAAAGCAACCTGGAGTGCCTGCAAAATTCTGAAGGGAAATTTTTCTACTTAGAATTCTGTGTTTAAGTCACTGGATAACATAAAGACGTTTTCAGACATGCAAGTCTTTAAAAAGATTACCTCCTACACATCATTTTCCTGAAGCTAGTAGAAGACACGCTGTTCTGGGAATGAGGATGGAAAACCCAGCACAGGGGAGGGACAAAGGGAGCTCACAGGAGAACACAGAGACCTGAGTTAAACAGCTTTGTACCAAGTGTAGGATGAGTATAACCGATCAGGCTGGAGCAGCTCATGAAGATCGTACACAGGGGTTCTCTCAGGACAAAGAGATGGAAGAGCTGAATGCATTTAGACAAAAAGAAAACGGGTTAAATTAGGAACCAGGACATAAAAATCAAATAAGCAATCAGATAACAGTTATAAAAGAAACAAAAAAATAGTTCATAACATGGAGAATATGTATTTTATGCATCAGACATTTTATGTGCTATGGATTTTAAGACACCTATAAGCTTAGATGATAAGACACTGTTATTCTGACTGTTTATAAGTAAGCTAACCACAATACAGAGAGATTAGGTAATAACTTGCCTAAATAACTAAACAGCAAGTAAATGACAAAAACAGAATTTGAACCCAGTTTGCCTTAAGTATTTATGCTCCTGACCAATTTGCTATATTACACATATAATTTACTCTGGGGCTAAAACCTAGGTAGCATATATAGTTGTAAGTTGGTCTTTAACAAAATTTCTACGTTACCAAATAAGGTGAGAGACCAGAATGTGCAGGCGCTGATTAGCGTGGAATGGAGCAAGGAAGAATTAAAATTTCCTCTTCGCCACCAGAAAGTTGATAATGTCTAAAATGGAAAAATTTTAAAATATTAGTACAGCCATGTTATGTAATACATGATAATAATACCCTAAAGAATGACTGAGAGATAAAAGTAGTTTCTTCATTGAATAAAAAAGGTTGAAGAAGAATATTAAGAATTGGTATTTTTTAAAAACATTAAGTAATAATTTGTAAATGGCTTACATAAATTTTAAAAATAATGAGACACATATTATGTACAGGAAGAAAAAGTAAAGTGCCACTTAAACAGGAGAAAAAGCTGTGGTGACTAAATTATAGTTAGATAAAAGCAGATTAAAACTGTAACGAGCTACAAGATTAGGAAAGGTGAAAATGTTTACTTTGAAGAATAGAAGAAAATGAATATTGTAGTTCATTAATGCCAAATTGTCTTTTTATAGGGTAGCTTTGCAAGAATGTAGTTTATGAGAAATACGCACCTGCAGTCTAGAGTTTCGCCCTTCAGGCCTATTCATACAGCTGCTATGTTATTTGTAGTAATTGACAAGTAGCCATAATCCAAATATCCACCCATAGGAGATTATGTAGTTAAAGTATGTTAAATCCATACAGTGGATTACTATAAAGTAAAAAAAAACTAGTTCCACATGCACTAGTATAAAAGGATTTCCAAATACATTGCTAAGTTGGGGGGAACCAGGTGCACAAATGTGTATGTATATTATAGTGTGACTTGTGTAACAAATATGTCCATATGAATGTGTGTGTGTGTGTGTGTGCACACAGGTGTGCATGGGTAACCGAGAGCCATACAGAATACTTTTAATAGTATCTGTGTCATACAAAAGAACTAGAAACTTCATGGGTCATAATGGGAGGAAGATTGACTTTTCATCATAAAACACTTTTTCAGTTTTTATTTTTTGTTACAACATGTTTGCAGTACAATTCCATTCCTCATGAGAAGTTGCTACATGTACATGACTAATCTCAATCTTTTTTGTCCCCTTTCTCCTCTCCTTCCTCCTCCCTCAGTTCCCTCCCCAGTTGAAAAACTGTTTCCTTTTTCCTATTATCTGTCTTTTATTTTGCTCTTTATTGGTAATTGGGTTTCTCATATAAGAGAAACTATGTGATTTTAAGCTTGTGCCTCATTTATTTCACTTTTTATAACATTATAACAGCATTATAACATGATGGCCTCAAGGTACATCCATTTTCCTACAGACTTCTTAATGGCATCATCGTACCCTAGCATGTATAAATTCCACATCATCTTTATCCATTCATCTGTTGATGAGCATACAGGCTGCTTCCAAGATTTAGCTACTGTGAAGTTGGGCTGCTATAAAAATGGGTATGTAGAGCCGGAGGGTTAGCTCAGTGGTTCTGGCGCCTGCTTCGCAAGCGCAAGGTCCTGAGTTCGATCCTTCGGTAACCACATATAATGCTGGGCGTGGAGACACGCCCACCAACAATCAACACCGCATACCACAGTGCCGGACAGGTGGCTCATGCCTGTAATCCCAGCACTCGGGAGGCAGAGACAGGAGAATTGCTGAGTTCGTGGCAGCTTGCCTGGGCACATAGTGAGCTCAGGGGAGCTTGAGCTACAAAGCGAGACCCTGTCTCAAAAGAAAAAAAAAAAATGGGTATGTAGGCTATCTCAGCTTTAGCGCCATATTCTTAGAAGCCTTCCCTCCATGAAAGCCAAGTGGAGGAAGAAGCGAATGTGCAGGCTGAGTGCAAAAGAAGAAAGATGAAGGAGGGATTATAGACTTGTGCCACCATTGTGGAGATCTGTGTGAAGATTGCTAAGAAAACTAGGACTAGAGGTCCCATTCAACCCTGCTATCCCCCTGCTAGGAATATACCCAAAGGAATTTTAAAAATCACATTAGAAAGGCAGATGTAGACACCGTTGTTCATAGTAGTTCAGTTTGTGATAGCCCAATCTTGGAAACAACCCAAATGCCCATCAACTGGAGACTGGAAAAAGAAGATGTGGGTTTTTAAAAAAATGGAGTATTACGCTCATAAAGAATGACAAGATTGATTCATTTATGTGCAAATGGAGACACCTGGAGGACACACTAATAAGTGAAATAAATAGAGCACAGATATGCAAATACCAGATCTTTTCTTTGATATAAGCACCTGTAGAGCTAAAGGAGCTCTAGAATGTGTGATAGTTTTTGTAGAATGGGAAATATCCAAAAGCAATTTGATGTGGGAATGTAATGAGGGGAAAGAATAAATATGATTCGGAAAAAAATAAAAGAGTATATATATATATATATATATAGGGGGTGGGGAGGGGTTGGGTGGGCAGGGATGTGGGTAAAAATGAGAATTGACCTGTGTCACATATTGGTACAAATTCCCCAAAGTTGTGTGTGATTGTGAGCTGTGTATATAATGTACCAATAAAGTTTACTGAATAATGAAAAAAGAAAAAGAGAGATGAAGCAGAGGTCCAAGTAAGAGAATATACTGCCAGAGGCCAGAGGAGCAGAAATAAGGAATGCTGGAGGCTGAGGACACTGGTACATATTGCTGGACTGCATGCTCCTGACTAGAATGTCTCGACGGATTAGAACTTCATTACCATCTAACTGCCAAGATCACCTTAGAGACCCACCTTGTTCGTAACTAAAGCAGCTCCTGTTGATCTTTTGCCTTGGACCTGTAGCATTCTGGACTACTGTTTTCAGTCATGGCCAAGTGTAACATGTGTACAATAAATCCTGTCTTCTGCTCTTAGCTGAACAACAACAAAAAAAATGGGTATGCATATATCACTGGAATATGATGTCTTTTCCTCTTTTAGGAAAATTCCTAAAAGGAGAATAGCTGGGTTGAATGGAATTTCTAGTTTTAGTGTTTTGAGACATCTCCATACAGATTTCCATCATGATTGCACTGGTTTACATACCCACCAGCAATCTAGAAGGATCCTTTCTTCCCTCATAGGCTCTCCATCATTGTTGTTATTTTGTTTCTTGATGCTAGCTGTTCTTTCTGGTGTTCTTTATTTAGCACTTATTAACCTTTCAATTTTTAATCAAGTGAATAAATTAATATCATTGTGATAATAATGATATCAGTAACTACAAAGGGAGACGAAGAAGAAATCTGCTTATACTGAAAGTATATTTCAGTTATGATGTATTTTTAAAACGTGGGTAAACACTTTTTTTTAAGATAATTAAGGAAGGGCATATTAATCTCAGCCCATGGATTTCACACTAATAAAATGTGCCATTCTAAAATTAGCTAAGTCTCTTCTTAGTCTTCAGTTATTAATTGATAGGTTAAACTTTAGGACACCTTAGTTTTTATTTATCTATAATTAGAGAAAATGAATCTAATTGAACAAAACTGAAAAGTTTTTGACCTTTTAAATCAGATTATTATAATAATAGATTATATAAAATAACATCATGTTTCAAGAATATTATAAAGAATATTTTCTTCCCCTAGCTGTTTTTTAAATAAAACAGACAGAATGCTGGGGAACAAGTTTTCTGTGAAACATAAATGCTGGGCCTGTGATAAATCATTTTGATTACATTTCTTCCAGCCCAAGCGCCACAATAGTAAAATATATAAGAATTTACTTTGTATAGATCTCCTGTAGAATCACAGGAAATCTAAGAATGTCTTTTTTTTTTTTTTTTTTGGTGACAGGGTCTTGCTTTGTAGTTCAGGCTGGCTCTGACTCTCTAGCCCAGGCAAGCTTGGAACTCAGCAATCCTCCTGCCTCTGCCTCCCGAGTGCTGGGATTACAGGGGTAAGCCACCACACCCGGCACTGTGGTATGTGGTATTGATTGCTGGTGGGCATGAGTCTCCATGCCCAGCATTGTATGTGGTTACCGGGGATCGAACTCAGTACCTTGAGCTTGCGAGGCAGGCGCTGGAACCTCTGAGCTAACCCTCCGGCCCTAAGAATGTCATTTTTGAAAAATTTTTACATTCATTAAGAGTATTTTTATGGTGCTAGATAATTAAAATTCAGAAGAATATCAGAAAAGTCTTCTATAAATTACTATTTTCACAGCTTCTAAGCAGTATTAGCCATAAGCCTTGTGAATAATAGTTTATTACCAAAGCAGTTCTCTTTCACCTTTTAAGAGAGTTCTAGTTTCTCACTTTAGATTGTAAATTTTCCAGCTATCTGCAAGAACACTAAATAAAATACGAATTACAGGGTTACTAGACAAGTATTATATTTCAGACTACTTTTTGTGAATTCAAATTGCTTTCTAGCATTATAGTATTTAGCTTTATATTAAGATTTTCATTATCATCCTGTACCCCAACATTAAGGAAATTAGTCTTTGACATATCCAGAATATTTTTCTTTTTTACTGAGGTCCAACATTTTTAATGTTCTCTGTGAGGTTCTTTGTTTAACAGTAGTTGTAACATCCTCTTAGATTTGAGATCATTGGCATAATAAATACTTTCAGAACTGAAGGTATTTCTCCAACTTTTAACTATTGGATTCACAGAATTTACTCAGTTTAGAAGCTCAGTAAGCTAAAGCCAAAGCAACATACATGAAATATCCCATTTTTTTCTATATTTATACATGCATGAAGCATGTAACATTGATCTTGAGGGGTAGGTGCTTGAATTAAGTTACGAGTTATTCCCAGCTCTGCCTTGTTCACTGACTCCATTCGCAGCCTTCTTTAGTAACAGGCACATTCTAAGTTTTCAGGGCCTCAACCAGCTCTCTAGACATTTTATAAGTTAGGACGTTTTGATGGCTATTTCACCTCTTCACTAATCTGTCCTAAAAAGTAAGTTTATCTGGGCTCATTGTCTTTTTTTTTTTTTTTTTTGCCTTTATCCTGATACATGCTTGCATCTGCCACTAAAATTTCCTCCAGTATCAGAGAAATAAAAATCTGTGATTTTCCTTTTCATTTGCACAGTTTTGCAAATTCCTTTCTTCTAGAGCACCAGTTGTTACATCTGTTACATAGTAAGGGTAGAAAGAGGGGTGGGGTTCTTTATAATACATGTTGGGATCTAGTCCCTTGACATCCCAGAAGCTATATATAAATAAAGTAAAAGTAGCCAAATATTATCCCCACAGCCTTCTTAGTTTGTATTCCAAACCGAAGAATTTATAAATCCAATTGGTGCAAAATCTACTTTGGTTATGGGCAAAACAGGCTGACTCCAGGGATGAGGCATTAACATTGTGATGATCCACTTGGCATCCACCAGCCAGCTGATCTCTAATAGCAGTACTTAACAAAGAAATCTCCCTATTTCCTCAGAAAGCTGTGTATTCATTTGATTGTTCTGATTACTTTTATTTCCTTTAATATTTATAGCCTATTTTCTTTCCTGTTGCCTTCAGATATTTGCATGCTAACCACCCTCTTCATTTTTAACTAATACTTAATATAGCACAAAAAATATTTCCACTATTTTATATTTTTTTGTTTACAAAATTGTTTTAATTGATTTTATTGGTACATTTTGTGTACATAGTATGATTACTTTCAACATTGAGGATTTGTACCAATACATGACACATCTTGATTCTCATTTTTTCCTATTCTTCTGCCCTCTCTACAACTCCCCACCCCTACATACGGAATCTTTGTTTCCCTATTTTTTTTTGTTGTTGTTTTTGTTGAGACAGGGTCTTGCTTTGTAGTTCAGACTGGCCCTGAGCTCACTGTGTAGCCCAGAAAAGCCTTGAGCTCAGCAAGCCTCCTGTCTCTGCCTCCTGAGTGCTGGGATTACAGGTGTAAGCCATTGCATTGTTTCCTATTTTTTTACCATCAAGTTTTTTTTTCCCCCTCTTACCTCTAAACCCACTTTTCCCTTTTCCTTTTGAATATTTTTTCCTATTCACAATACCTATCATATATTTTAGAGCTCATTTACACCTTCAGTTTCTCATACCAGAGAAATGATACAGTATTTACACATCTGTGTCCTATTTATTTCACTTATAAGCATGACCTCAAGGTGCATCCATATGAATATCAATGACTCAAATTTATCATTCTTTATGGCAAAGTAATACTCTGTTTTAAAAAATACACACATATTCTTTATCCAGTCTCTTGTTGATGGGCATTTGGGATGGTTCTAAGATTTAGCTATCACAAACTGAAATACTATAGACATGGGTACACATGTGTCTCTGTGATATGATTCTTTTCTTTCATGTACGTACTTAGCAGAGAAATAGCAGGGTCAAATGGGACCTCTACTCCTAGTTTTTTGAGGAATCTTATGCTGATTTCTTCAGTAGTTGTACCAGTCTACATTTCCCACCATATAAAATTGTTGTTTTTCTCTTTATCATACTCTTTTTAGAGAGTAGAGAAGAGCAGGAAAAATTAATGGTGGAAAACAATGAAAAGAACATTAATTCAGTGTAAGGCAAGAGAGTAGAAGACTGCATTAGAAAGACATCTGGTAATAGATGAGATAATTTTAGATTTTTTTTCCATTTAAAGGGTATTGTCTTTTTCTTCCCCATTTTAGGGAAGTGCCACCAGAGTTAAAAACATTTTAACAAATCTTTTATAATTAATTTTTAAAACTAGGAATTACAGAGAAGTGTTCAGCTGTGTATATTATGAGCCATATCAACAAGGGATAGAATTATGAAATAATACATTGGTGAGATTAAAAATAAAGTAGAGGGAAAATGCATTTAAAGTGGAATATTATTAGCAGCACATATAACACTTGGATTGAAATAGCCACCAAAAGCTAGAAAGTTCCACAATAATAGATATAGCTGCCAGAAAAGAAACTTTTTGCAGAATAGGAGAAAAAAAATAATCTGGCCTCATCTCATAATGTTGTCCATCAGTGATATATTATAGGATTATAGGTAAAATATAAGCTGTTATAACTTACCTGAGTAATAAATTGGTATATTTTCTTAAGCTTTCCAAAGTCTCAGCAATGAATTTAACTGTGTTATATGTATGTCCTAATAATACCTTTAGATCTAGTTTTAGTTGCTATATCTAACAATTTAAAGAAAATTTTGTAGAATCTCATGTACTAATGTGAAAGGCTGGTTTATTCATTTCTCACACCAGAAATGGTGAAAACCATACAGATGAAACAAAGGTATTATTGTATCAGTTTCCACCAGGGGATAATAATAAAGAAAAATTTCTTTAACAAATCTACCCTTTTATTCATTGTTCATGAGTAAAATTAATGAGTAGGTATTCAAAAGAGACATTAGGCTCTACAAAATCATCTTTTAGTGTCTATTTTTCCTTCAAAATTTACTTTATCAATTTCTACTTTGTTTTGTTTTAGACAAGGTCTCGCCATCTAGTTCAAACTGGCCCTGAACTCCCTGTGCAGCCCAGGCTAGTCTCATACACACAGTGATCCTTTCATTGCTACCTCCTAAATAGTAATATTATTCATGTAAATAGAACAACCTCATTCTAATCTAAATTTTTATTTTCTAAATTGACTGAACTTGAGGGGCAGCAAGAGAGGAGGAAGGTGGGAGAAAGGAAGGGACAAGAAAAACGTTTTAAAAAAGTAAAAAAACTACCATTGAGGCTTAGTAGAATCCTTTTTTTTTAATTTGTACATCTTTGTAGCACATAGTGGTTACTTCGCTTGTGTGGAGTTGGTTCATGTATGTAACACATCTTTATTTCACTTAACATTATAGTCTCAAAGTGCATCCATTTTTGTACAGATGACTCACATTAATTTTCTTTATAGCAGAGTAGTACATTGGATATAAAAATACTACATGTTGGAGGTCATGAATTTAGCTCAGTGGTGTCGCTACCTGCCTTGCAAACTCAAAGTCATGAGTTCAATTCCCTGTACCACCAGAAAAAAAAAAAAGAAAAGAAAAAAATTCTGTAGCCATTCATTTGTTGTTGGACATATAGGGTATTTCTAATAGTTAGGTATTGCAAATTGTGCTGCTATAAACATGGGTGTGCATGTGTCACTCTAGTGTGATGTCTCTTTGGGGAAGATATGTAGAATAGGCAGGTTGAATTGAATTCTAGTTTTAGTTTTTGGTTTTGGTTTTTCTTATCCTATCCCCTCCCTGTGTACAAAAATACTAGCTTTTTGAGGAATCTCCACACTGATTTCCATAGTGGTTACACTAGTTTATATTCCCATTAACAACTTAAAAGGGTTCCTTTTTGTCTCCATGGCTTCTCTAGCATTTATTTTTCTTTTATTTCTTGATGATGCCCATTCTTTCTGGGGTAAGGTGGAGTCTAAGTGTTGTTGTAATTTGCATTTCTCTAGAGGCCAGAAATGTTGAGCATTTCTTCATGTATTTACTGGCTATTTGTATTTCACTTGCCCGTTTCTTCATCGGATCTTTTATTTGGGAGGGTCTTTTGAGTTCTTTATAGAACTTTATCTTTTTTTTTTTTTTTTTGAGACAGGGTTTTGCTTTGTAGTTCAGGCTGACTCTGAATTCACTATGTAGCCCAGGCAAGTCCCTTGAACTCAGCAGTCCTCATGCCTCTGCTTCCTGAGTGCTGGGATAACAGGCGTGAGCCACCATGCTCCACAGTGTGTATGTGGTACTGATTGCTGGAGTGGTGGTATTGTTGTATGTGGTGGTTACCCGGGATCAAACCAGGGACCTTGTGCTTGCTTAGCAGGTGCCAGTATCACTGAGCTAAATTTTTGGCCCTAAAACTTTATCTTTATCTTCTAGAAATTAGCTCTTTCTAATGAATAGCTGGCAAAATTTTTCCCCTTAGTAGCATCTTAAAAACACAGTATGAACATTCATTTTGGTTTTTTGTTTGTTTGAGACTGTCTCGCTTTGTAGTTCAAGCTGGCTCTGAGCTCACTATGTAGCCCAGGCAAGCCTCGAACTCAGCAATCCTCCTGTCTCTGCCTCCTGAGTGCTGGGATTACAGGTGTGAGCCACCACGCCTGGCACTGTGGTATGTGGTATTGATGGCTGGTGGGCGTGAGTCTCCACGCCCAGCATTGTATATGGTTTCCGGGGATTGAACTCAGGATCTTTCGCTTGCGAGGCAGATGCCAGAACTACTGAGCTAACCCTTCGGCCCATTTTGTTTTGTTTTTAAAATGAAGTCTTGCCATATCATCCAGGATGATCTCAAACCTGTGTACTTAAGTAACTTTTCTGCCTCAGCTTCTCAGGTAGCTGAGACTATAAGTACACACCACAGCACTCAGTTAAAAGGAGCAAACTTGAGACTAAAAAGACTTTTTGCATTAGAATCTTAGAAACTTTTTAAAAAACTATTAACATTCCAAGAAAGTGTAATTAATTAAAAAAAACAGTTATTGTTGAATCTGAAAGCATAGTTGCCAGGAAGACAAACTTCTTGATGCTTGTTTCTAGGAAAAATGTATAAAAAACATGTTGGAATGTGCAATATAAAATACAACTTTTGAGTGATGCAGGCTCCTAAAAAGATACATTCTCGTCCTAATCTCCAGAATTGGGAATGTGTCCTTATTTAGAAAGAAGAACTCTGCAGGATGCTCTCAGGGTGAGCATATACTAAATGTTGAGGCCAGCCCTAAATTCAGTGGTACATGTCCTAAGACAGAAGAGGAGAATACATAGCCACAGAGAGGACTTTGTGATCAGCGGTGTCCAGAAACAAGCCCAGGAATGTGTGGAGCCACCAGAAGCTGGAGTAGGCAAGGAATGATTTTCTTCTATGCCTTCTGAGGAAGTGCGGCTTTGCTCACATCTTCATTTTAGACTACTAACCTCAAAAAATATATGAGAAGAAATTCCCATTGTCTTTGAGCCACTCAGTTAATGGTGACTAATTATGGATCATGAAAAAACTAATATACTGGGCTGGAGATTTAGCTCATTGGTTCTAGTGCCTGCCTGGCAAGCGCAGGGTTCCTGGTTCGATCCCTGGGAACCACATACAATAGCAGGCATGGTGACTCAGGCCCACCAGCAATCAGCACCACATACTACAGTGCTGGCCGTTGTGGCGCTCACACCTGTAATCCAGCACTCGGGAGGCAGAGGCAGGAGGATTGCTGAGTTCGAGGCTTACCTGGGCTACATAGTGAACTCAGGGCCACCCTGAACTACAAAGCGAGACCCTGTTTTAAAAAACAAAACAGCCGGGCGTGGTGGCGCACGCCTGTAATCCCAGCACTTGGGAGACAGAGACAGGAGGATTGCTGAATTCGAGGTTTGCCTGGGCTACATAGTAAGCTCAGAGCCAGCCCGAACTACAAAGCAAGACCCTGTCTCAAAAAAACAAAAAACAAACAAACAAAAAAACAAACAGGGCCAGAGGGTTAGCTCAGTGGTTCTGGAGCCTGCCTCGTAAGCGCAAGGTCCTGAGTTTGATCCCCAGTAACCACATACAATGCTGGGCGTGGAGACTCACGCCCACCAGCAATCACTACCACATACCACAGTGCCGGGCGTGGTGGCTCACGCCTGTAATCCCAGCACTCAGGAGGCAGAGACAGGTGGATTGCTGAGTTTGAGGCTTGCCTGGGCTACATAGTGAGCTCAGAGCCAGCCTGAACTACAAAGCAAGTCCCTGTCTCAAAAAACAAACAAACAAACAAACAAACAAACAAACAAACTATATATATATATATATATATATAAAGAGACTATTGCTGTTGACAGTCATAGAAGAAAGTATTTGTTATGTTGGTTTTCCTTCTATGTCTTATAATCTGATTCAATTTCTTGGTTTAATTATTTCAGATATGTTGAAAGATTGGAGAAGGAAAAATTATCCCCTGAACTGAGAGAAGGGTTCTCTTAGACTTTCAGTTGGGGTTCTTCCCAAGAGCACAGAGTTTGTGGCCGCACTTTTGTATTCCCTTCTCCTTTTAATAATAGAAAAGAAAGAAAAGGGAAAAAATGGTCTCCTTCTCCAAGACACAGATGCTCACACATTTCAGTCCAAATGAGCAATTTTCCAAGTTAGTGTCTGCCTCTCTCATTCTGGGTGGTAGGTAGCTCTCTTTCTAGTTGCTGAAAGAAAGCTGAAAGCACAGAAGTAGAATGATACTTTGAAAATTCTGTGTATTATTCTGCCTCTAGTTAATATATGCTGAAGAGAAGAACCAGCTGCAAATAAATCCTATTTAGGACAATATGCAAGTTCCTTTATGAAGTTAATGTTAACAGAAATTAGGAAAATGCAGGAAGAAGAAAAGAACCCCAAAGTATCACTTAGGTGGATAAATGTGAAAAAGTAGTTCAGTTTAGTGTACTATAGTGGTTAACGGGCAATACTCCAGGACCAAAAGAAAAGCAGATTCTAGCGCTGCCACTTTGTGACTTTGTTCAAGTTAATAACACAGCTTGTATGTGTCTCCATTTCCTTGTTTATACAATGAACAAAATACTAGCATTTATTTCTTAGGGCAGCTAATTTCAGAATGTAATTCCCTAGGAATTTATTGTTTGAATTTTCTTCTTTTGTTCTTTTTTTCAGGGCTTTTTAACTTATCCCTTGTTTGGCTGAATAATGGAAATTGAATGAAATGAACTATCTGCAGTAGTATTTTGAGCTGTATAGGACAAATATATGTTTTGAGCCCAGCGTTGCGACACTGAGCTACATCCCCAGCCTTTTTTATCTTTTATTTTGAGACAGAATCTCATCTCAGACTTGGAATCCTCCTGCCTCAGCCTTCTGAATAGACAAAATTACAGGCCTGCTTCACTGTGCCTGGCTCTTGTGTATGTTTTCTTTTTTTTTTTTTTTTTTTTTTTTTTTTTTTTTTTTTTTTTTTTTTGCTTTTTGGAGACAGGGTCTCACTTTGTAGTTAAGGCTAGCCCTGAGCTCACTATGGTGCCCAGGCAAGCCGCTGCGAACTCAGCAATCCTCCTGTCTCTGCCTCCCGAGTGCTGGGATTACAGGCATGAGCCACCATGCCCAGCATTATATGTGGTAACCGGGGATCGAACTCAGGTCCTTGCGCTTGCGAGGCAGGCGCCGGAACCACTGAGCTAACCCTCCGGCCTTTTCTATCAGTAGTATGGCAAGGACTGGCTTTCAAATTAAATCAATGTACTTTCTAAATAGATTTCTAGAAACAGTGGCCCAAAGTTGCAAATGTTATTTAAAACTAAGGCAAAAAGAGATACCTAGTGATTATTATTTTTATTAAAAATGGTATATTATCTGTGTTATGCAAGAAAAGTGTTCTAATCTTTTAGGTGTGACATAGTTTAACAGAAAATTAACAAGGCCAACTTCCTCCTAAAAGTATATTTATTTATTTTTAAGGCTACTGAAGAAAATGATTTTTTTAAGACCTGTATAGCATGTGTTAGTATATAGTAGTATTCCAAAATGTTACTATTGCTTTTTGTTGTTTATTACTGAGTTTTTCAAAGAAATATACACAATTTCTTTTATTACTATTGGTGATAAAATAAATCTAGAAAAAGAGTCCTTTGTATTTTTCCACTGGAGCTTTGCTTATTTTTCTTTGAAATATGAGTTTATTTGCATGAGAGCCTGAGTTCAGTGAGAATAGGACTTAACTACTTCCTGGTCCAGAAGGGAACGTGCAGCCTATGAAGTCCTGTTAGCTGGAGGAATAAGGCGAAACTCAATTTTTTTTTTTTTTTTTTGAGACAGGGTCTCGCTTTGTAGTTCAGGCTAGCTCTGAGCTCATTATGTAGCCCAGGCAAGCCTCGAACTCAGCAATCCTCCTGTCTCTGCCTCCCGAGTGCTGGGATTACAGGCGTGAGCCACCATGCCCGGTGAAACTCAAATTTTTAACTAGAAGTTTATGAAAACCAAAAATTGGCTGTCATAATTACCACTTATTTTGCGTATGTCTTTTACACACTTGTAAGTACTATTCTGTCTAGCTTAAAATGTATTCTGGTCTTCATAATGCCTCTTTCTCAGGATAAAAGTGTCTTTATGTATGTATATATGTGTGTATGTATGTATGTATGTATGTGTATTATGCTGTAGTCCCATCATATACAAATGAAATGAGTAAAAGTTAAAATTTTAGTGCATTTCTGAATAAGTGAGTGATCTTGGCATCTGTCATTCTGTTATACGCAGTGATTTTCTTTTCTAATATGAACTCCAGAAAGTACACAATACGAAGACCACAGGATCAAAATCCTAATCTCTTTAATGGGGAGACTTAAAGAGAAGTCTTAAACGGACTAAAATGGAAGTTAATGGTCATAAGCGGCTGTGTTTATATCATCTGCTTTTCAAAAACTGGGGCACCCGTAAGCGAGAGCCTGCTCCCTCATAGTCAGGTGCACCTTCAGCCTGAGGTGTGTTCCTGTTTGGATGAGAAGATGGGTACTATAGGATTGTTCAACAAATAAAATTGAGGTAAAAATAATTTTTCATTATATGCAGCCAGCTAATTTCCTGTGCTCTTTAATCTTCAGAAAATTATGTATTTATGAATTTTTTAATGGCTAGCACACTGAATTCAATACCTGTACCAAAATCACAATTCCCCAATATTCCTTTTGTAAGGGATGAGGGAAATATGCTAACTGCATTCTTCAAAATTCATAAAAATATGTTTCACTTGGGCCGGAGGGTTAGCTCAGTGGTTCTGGTGCCTGCCTCACAAGCGCAAGGTCCTGAGTTCGATCCCCAGTAACCACATACAGTGCTGGGCGTGGAGACTCACGCCCACCAGCCATCAATACCACATACCACAGTGCCGGGCATGGTGGCTCACACCTGTAATCCCAGCACTCGGGAGGCAGAGGCAGGAGGACTGCTGAGTTTGAGGCTTGCCTGGGCTATATAGTGAGCTCAGAGCCAGACTGAACTACAAAGCGAGACCCTGTCTCAAAAAAAAAAAAATATGTTTCACTCATTAATAACAAGAAAAATCTAGCCTTTTTTTAAATAGTTTATTTTATTTTATTTTATTTTTTTGCTTTTTGAGACAGGGTCTCGCTTTGTAGTTCAGGCTGGCCCTGAGCTCACTATGGTGCCCAGGCAAGCCGCCGTGAACTCAGCAATCCTCTTGTCTCTGCCTCCCGATTTTTAATAGTTTTTTGAGACAGGGTCTCACTTTGTAGTTCAGGCTGGCGCTGAGCTCACTAAGTAACCCACGCAAGCCTCGAACTTAGTAATCCTCCTGCCCCTGCCTCCTGAGTGCTGGGATTATAGGCTTGAGCCACCATGCTCGACATTGTGTGGTATCAGGGGTCAAACTCTGGACCTCATGCTTGCCACGCAGATGCTGGAACCACTGAGCTAAATCCCCAGCCCAGAAATCTAGAACAAAGCCAGTATTTACTGATACTAATTTGGGAACTTGTATGGAGCCTCTAGGAGTTTACTTTTACCTGTTCTTAAGCCATTTGTTTATTCAAATATTCATTCAGCACTTGCTACCTAGGGAAAGACACTGTACTTAGCATTTCAGATGCAGCAATAAAAAAGGTAGGGGCATAATCTGACATCATGGAATTTAATATCCATTAGGATAAGGAGCAGATAGACATCTAGTATATAAATAACTTAATTATGAGTGGTAATAACTTGAAAGAGAGGATGCTGCACTAGTATATAGTAAGAGGACGGTAGTTTGTTAAGCAAAGCTGTTTAGTAACCAAGGCATTGAAATTGCCAAATGTTGTTTTGTTTGAATTATAAATTGTGGAATCCCAGAGCTAAAAGATAACTTTAAAGTCATTTAGTTTAACCATTCATTTGGGGTTTGTCTGTGTATTATAATTCAGTTGTTGATAACGTGACCTTTCTGGAGCGGTGGGGCGGGGCCAGGGAGTGAACTGAGAGCTCTCCTGTTGAGACCTCTTACCGTTGTTCTACATCCCCACCTCTGATTAGACTTCATATTTTTTGTTACTCATATATTTTTACATAGTTTAACCTAATACAAACATTTTCTACATACACTGCTGGTTCAGGTCTGTGTAAAATGGTGTAGTCAAGACAACCCTGTCTAACTTCCTGTATGGAGAGAAATGTAAAGCCAAATAACATAGTGCTTATTTGCAGAAATAAAATGGCTTAAATGACTTCACCTACCCAAAATGAGCCTGTGCTGGGTGCTAGAAATGTGTGATAAAAATGCCACCAACCTCGGTGAAGCTGCTTCGAACCACTGAGGTCTTCCTCACTGACACGGATGTCAGCTCCTTTGTAAATTGAGTTGATGGCTGTGTACTGAGGGGCTTCCCCATGCTTCTCCACCATTTTGGAAAACCTTCTAGTGCTTAGGAGATGAAAATTTTATTGATCTCTTTAATCTATCTTGAAGCTGCTTCCCCTCACTGTGACAACACAGGATATGGCTGTAGGGTCATAGAAAGTGAAAGCAAGGTGAAAATTTCTTTAAGAATCAACTTCACCATGTAGAGATTTCATCTCCTACAAGCAAATCCTACTTGGATAAATGATGGAATAATTGTCTTTCTTTGGTATTTCTTTGGCACTTAAATTCTTTTGGGTACTTGAAACTACATAAGCAGAGGTGAATTCCTTAAACATTTTTGCTTCATCACACAGCCTACCCATTGCTAAGTTCTGACAGAAATGAATATGCCAGTTTTACCCAGTGGCAGTATTGTAGCAGTGAGGTTTATTTGAGGTGCAGTTATCACTAATAGAAAATGAATGTGCCACAGTCAAGTTTTCAAGTTATTCTGAAGTACATTTTAGCCTACATACTTCTTTTAAAAGTAAGTGAAATAGCCAGGCATGGTGGCTCACACCTGTAATCTCAGCACTTGGGAGGCAGAGGCAGGAGGATTGCTGAGTTCCAGGCTTGCCTGGGCTACATAGTGAGCTCAGAGCCAGCCTAAACTACAAAGCAAGACCCTGTCTCAAAAAAAAAAGTAAGTGAAATATACTCATTTCTTTCTTGTATTCATCTTTTTATTACTTAATGAGCTCCTACTAATGTCAGGCACTTTCTTAAGCTCTGGAGATAAATGAGAATAGAAGTTACTGCCACTACCTGACTGCATGATGTACTTTGCTTCTGCTGAGGAAAACAGATATTACATATCAGTACCTTGTATAATGTTGGTAAAGTGAAATGATGAGGGCTATGAAGAAAAAGTCGAACAGAGTGAGAAAAAGCAAGAGATGTGATTAGGAAATGAGTTAAGATACCAAGAAAATAATTTGCAGTCTGGATTTTGAATGATAAATAGTAGTATAACAGGCAGACCAGGCAGAGAACGTATGTCCATGCAAAAAAGCAGTGACAACGGGGCAGGAGGCATAAAATGGAGCATTAAAAATAGTAATGCATACTTGTAAGAAAAAGATTTAGCATAGAAATTAAATATAGTATGTCATCTCCTTTGAAGAGTGTTGAATAATGGAATAACATTTGCATGTAAGAAAAATTGTTTCCTTAACAATTCTCTGTTTTCTTTGGGTAGTAAACTCAATGGTACCTGAATCTAGCACTGTGCCACGCTTCTGTGGGGTTAATAAATAGTACTGGGGCTGGGCGTGGTGGCTCAAGCCTGTAATCCCAGCACTCGGGAGGCAGAGACAGGAGGATTGCTGAGTTCAAGGCTTGCTTGGGCTACATAGTGAGCTCAAGGCCAGCCTGAACTGCAAAGCGAGACCCTGTCTCAAAAAAAAAAAATCAAATAGTAATGGGTTCAAAATTTTAAAAATATTTGAAAAGGAAATCTCGCTCTTGAGAGGATAACAGATATGAACATTTTGATGGCTGGGAAAAGATTGTTAATTCTCTTTATCAAGAGAATACCATTATTGTCCAGTGATGTAGTTTGAATATATTCAGCAAATAAACAACCTGTGTGGGAAGAACTAAGGCTCACTGTCTTTTATAGCAGATACATTCTTCAGAAAGCTATTTTCACATTTCTGCGACTCTTAACTTTCTTTTATTGAGCTAAACCTCTGGCCCTGTAATTTAGTCTCACTTCCTCCTGTTTTAACTCTTGAATATAATTATGGAAATCATGCCCTATTTCTTAGATTTTTTTTTTTTTTTGAGACAGGGTCTCGCTTTGTAGTTCAGGCTGGTCCTGAGCTCACTGTGTAGCCCATGCAAGCCTCAAACTCAGCAATCCTCCTGTCTCTGCCTCCTGAGTGCTGGGATTACAAGCGTGAGCCACCATGCCCAGCACTGTGGTCTGTGGTATTGATTGCTGGTGGGTGTGAATCACCACACCCAACATTGTATGTAGTTACCAGGGATTGAACTCAGGACCTTGCGCTTGCAAGTCAGGCGCCGGCCCTATTTCTTAGATTTCTTTCTGAGGATTAATATATAAAAATCTTTTTGGTGTGCCCTGCATTATTGTAAGATCAGTTATAAACAGTAGTTAAAATGATGTCTGTACTAACTTTAGTAAGAAGGAGGTATAAGGTTTGTTAATTTGTTTTATACAGGGCAGTATAGGAATCTGTGGACTTCATAAATAGACATATTTCTCTCTACTTTATTTACATTTTTTCCCCTATGATTTGTATTTAAGTAGCAGTAGGGATTAAAAGAATAGTTCACTTTAATTAGAAACAAGACCAAAAATAAAGGCAAAGGAAAATGCAGTAATACAGTAATATATTTTCTGAAGGAATGTGAGACTAGATAACAAAAAATGAACTATGATGAAATTAAAAGAAATTTTATCTCAGTTATTGAGACTTAGAAAAAGAAGAGCAGAAAAGAAAGTACAGAGGCTATGTATACTTTATTAATATATACTTCCATATGTATACATATGTATACCTCTATATGTTTATCTTATGTGTGAATGACATATTTTATAAAATACATGCATACCTAAATATGGATGGGTAGGCACAGCTTTCCATGACCTAGTAGATCACTGATTGGTTCTGTTTCTGTGTCTGACCCTTTGCACTGTCTGAAGTGGCAAGTGGAGTCCACTGTGAAATTTTTAACTGATCAGTCCTGACATGCTAACCTCAGCAACTAAGCAGCTGTATGCTGTGTTAGATCATCATACCAGAAATGCAGATTGCATTGTTGACCTGACTTCTATTTTTGGAAGGTAGAGGAAAAATACCTCGAAATGCATATGATTTTAAAACAAACTAATATGATGACTAAGAAGAATGATATCATCTATAATTTCATTGTACCTAGTAGAAAATTACTTTAGCAGACTCGTTCCGTCTGTAAAATTATTTTTTGATTATTTTTAAATGAAATTCTATTTTAAGACCTGGACTAAAGGGCTTTAGAGAAATAAAAACTTAATTTCTTTTCTGTGTCCTTTCTAAATGTAAAATATTTCCATTGATAGGTTAAACTGATGCGTTTGATGTAGTAGCTTATAAGAGATTAATGTATGTATGTGTTTGTCCGACTTCTGTGTCTGTATCAGCTGGAAGTTTTACCTAGTTTTTCCTCCCTTGAAGAGTTTGCATTTTAATTCAGCATAGTAACATTCAAAATTAGAATATATGAAATGTTCTTTTCTATCTGTAAAACAGCACAGATTTTTAAAACAGATTACTTTTTAAAAAATCACTTTGTAAAACACACAGCAGGACACATCCACCCTTTTACTCCTTGGGATGAAAAAAATGAATTGGCTAGCTTGATAAATCCCATTGCTTCTTCCGAAGTGGCTCGTCTGCATTCAGGGCTATTGAGAGTGGTGAGTGAGTAGGAAGGTGGCTATTGTTTAGTGCTCTCTAGCAAAAGAACAGAGGGAGGAGTGGATTGAGTTTGACTGGCATTGGCTCTGGCTTTTCTGCATTCCAAACTGTCTGAGGCACAGAGTGAGAGCGAAAAGGGAGAGAGAGCACATGAGAGCAAGCACAGACGGGTACAGAGTGTTTGGAGCTTCTGACCGGCATGCCGGAAAGATCATGTTAGCAACTCCCAGAAACTCCGCAGAATGCAGACCCCAGGTAAGAGTTGCTACACTCTGAGACTGAAATTACAGGTTTGTATAGACTCAAGGGAATTTGTTTTGTCATGCAAATACAATAACTATTTAACTTTGTGATTATTGGTTCTTTAAAAAAAATAGACTGGTTTTCAGTGTATATTCATAGAAATCACTGTGAAAGCTGTCAACATTCTGGTACAAAATCCTGCATAAGAGTAGCCACCTGAGATTAAAAGGATAATAATCATAGTCAAATACTAACACTGCAACATTTTCCTGTTACTTTAATATAAAGTGGATTTCTTTTTTGGATCTGCCTCAGATTTCCATACGAAATATAATATGCCTAGTAACCAACAGAGTTCACTTCTTTCTGAAGAATACAGAACATTCCCATCCGGAAGATTCTGGCAGTGTTCCTTGAGTCTCTGGCACAGAAGAAATCCGAGTCATTCACAGAGTTCAACAGGTTGGCTCCATAGGCAGCAAAAAGAAGACTCAAAAACTTTGCTTTGTTCTTTTTGCCAGGGGTAGGTTTTAGTATCATCTGCCGATAGATAACAAGCTAGATACTTGAACTGATTGACTCATTGAAGATTAAATCTTAAATCGGTTTTAGAGATTATCTACAGTGCATTCTTTCCATTTTCAGCAACAACATTAAGATCTCAGGGGTTTAGTACTTGCTCAAGATCAGAGTAAGGAACAAGACTGAAATAAAATCTGTATTTTCTAATTCCCACTTTGCTTATTTTTTAATAGTACCAGGTATATTTAGACTTTATATTTTATCTGTGCTATATTTGAATTAGACAAATATGCATTATTAACCTAGATTGAAACTTTATAGGAAAAGGATGGTAAGGAATACGTGTCATCAAATCAATATTGATACATGCTCTTTACCAAAACAAAGATATATAAAAATGATTTATCCTGAGAAAAAAATGGGTTTCAGTTAAAAATGACTGAGTTTGTGATATGCTTTTATATAAATTAAGATAGCATATTCTGAATATCAATATATGAAATTATTTTAATTTCTTTTAAAGACTTTACAATTTAATGGTCTCTGTATCAGTAAGTTAGTAAACATTTTCCTATATGTAAATACCTATTTTTGTACTGGAATCAAGAAGTCTTCCATATTCTCTGTCTTCCCTGTGTTACTTGAGAGAAGTAAGAAGTAACATTTTTAAAATATTCAATTGATCAATTACTATCTTACCCAAGATCCAACTCTGTTTCTCCACATTTACAAAAGTTCCCTATTACTTTACCTCATGAATGAAGTGTTAGAGAATAACTTAAGTGGGGTATCTTGAGGGTAGACAGTGAACATCTGTCTTCATACATTTTCATTTAGTCTCTAAACAGTTTCTGCCCTTTCCATTTTTCTGCAAACCATTATGGTGACGAGAGAGGCCACACATTCTTATGCGCTAAACAGTAAAGATAGCCACTGTCAAAAGGATCTGTCATGGCTCTTTACAACTCCTGGGAACAAGTCAGTCTGATTTGGCTATAAGCACAGTGAAGGGATGTTGTTCTTTTGTATTAAAACTTGACCTGCTCATTCCAGCTTTAGGCGGAGTGTGTGTAAGTGTAGTACTGATTTACAAGTCTGTGTGAGATGGGCAGTAAGCTGTAAGAAATAGTGTCAGTACTGTTCTGGGCTATCTCAGAAACCAATTTGCAAAGTGAATTCCCCACCCAGGAGGAAACAAGAGACTGTTTGTCCTACTGGAGAATCCATTATTTAAGCACACTGTTTATAAGAGGGCTGATGACTGTGAGAATGAGGACAGAATGCTCTATCCAGCCTAACAGTACTTGTGTTGTATTCCATGAGTCTTAGATTTATGTCCTGCCTTAAACAAGTGAAAGGACAGCCATGTTATATGTATGTATATCATATTACATTATATGATAGAGATAGAAATAAAGATAAGGCCTTTGGCCTGTGTGTATTTCCTGACACAAGGAAAAATTAATAGTCTAATAAAATGGTATTATTTACTGACCTACATGGAAGGGAAATAGTTAATCTACCTAGTCATTATAAAACTTACTAGAATGCATTAGAAAGAGAAAAGTTTTAGGAAACAAATATTTCTTTTCTCTGCTGGAGATGATTATCATATTTTGCAGGTTTCTGCTTTGTGGGATAAAACTTTTTTTTTTGAGACAGTTTCACTGTTAGTTCAGGCTGAGTTTGAACTCACCATTTAGTCCAGGCTGTCCTTACACATATAGCAATCCTCCTGCCTCAGCCTTCTGAGTACCGGGGTTACAGCTATATACCACCACACCCAGCCTTAAATGTAGTTTTCCAGTGGAATGTAGGAGTAAGCAAAGTAAAATGAGTATTATGAAAAACCCTTATGGACATAAAATAATTTTCCTTTAACTCATGTTTTCTTGAAGGCAGCCCACTTTTATTACTCAGAAATATTTGGAAACGTTTGATCAAAATGACTCTAAGGAATTATTTCTCCTTTCATACTACAATTTCTTTCAACCTTTTGGGTATAATTCTATGTTTTTATATTCTAGTTAAATCCTAAGAGTGAATTTTTTTTAAGCAAAATACGAAGGTAAAAGGCCAGGGGTAGGGCCGGAGATTTAGCTCAGTGGTTCCGGTGCCTGTCTCGCAAGCGCAAGGTCCTAGTTTGATCCCGGTAACCACATAGAATGCTGGGCGTGGTGACTCACACCCACCAGCAATCAATACCACATACCATAGTGCCAGGCATGGTGGCTCACACCTGTAATCCCAGCACTTGGGAGGCAGAGCAGGAGGATTGCTGAGTTCGCAGCAGCTTGCCTGGGCTATATAGTGAGCTCAGGGCCAGCCTGAACTACAAAGCGAGACCCAGTCTCCAAAAAAAAAGGCCAGGGGTAGTGACTTGACACGGGACATATAAAACTTTGAGCTGTCAAATTAATTCTTTACTGATAAAGAGTCTCCAGCTCTGCACTGCGAACTCCAGGAACTCCTTTATGTAGCCAGCATGATTGTGTTTCCTCTTCTGCTCCCAGTCTTGACCTTCAGCCATCTCTAAAAAAAGCAAAGTGTGTGTTACAGATTCTTTTTGTCCTCTTTGGATCTTTCATGCTTTTAATGACTGTTGTTTTCAGTGCTCTGTGTGTCAGTCTAGTAAAAAGTAGATGGCTCTGTGAAATTAGCTTCACCTTATTCTTAGACTAGAGTTGCTTAAATTTTCTTAAATCTGATACGTAAGCCAGACAGAATCACAAGGAAAAAATTGCATCTGATCATCCTGTCATTCCTGGTGAATGTGATTTAAGAAAGTGAGTGTCATGGCTAAGCAATATGAATTCTGTTGTTACTGGTATTACTTTTAGTTCTAATGATTTATCAGTTTCCCCATTTAATTGTGAATATGGCCTTAGCTTGTATATGAAAGGTGTAAGCATTGCCACTGGGAATACCTCCTTTGTATGTACTTGGCAAAATAGACTACTGCATCAGCAATTAAAACTCAAAATAGAGGTCTTTGTCTTATCTGGTACCTTTCCTATCTCTATTCAGACCCTACTTTGCAGACAGGATTGGAGGTACTTACTATGAATGTATGTAAAGAGAAGAGGAGAAGATTGTGTGGGATTATTTCATAAAATAATCTGACTTTATGAAACTACAAATTTCTGTTATACTCAGGCTTATAATATTTTATGAGTAAATGCATCACTGTAACAGCACCATGAAAAATTAGTTTAGATTTGTACAGTCCTGTGTCTTTCAAGGTAAAAGATAACTCCCTGGTCTGGTTGCTACTTCTTAGGTCGCGTCTTAGAAAGTAAACAGCTTGAGCAGCCATCATGGAGTGGTGTCATTCAGATCAGGTGTCACCGACGAGAGCTAACCTGTTGGACAAGTTGCTAATTCCAGTGTCTGGAGAACACGTGACAACATTGTTGATAGTTAACTATTCATAGATTCCACCTTTAGTTTATATGAAAACTAGAAAAACTAACTTTTCTGTTAAAATAATTCTAGTGAATTTTGTACAGTTGCTTTGATCTCTGGTCTCTTGAGTCAGATAGGAAAGGTAAGATACTGAGATTAATATATCAGTAGTTTCCTTTTCCAGGAACATCTAGAATAGCAAATTCCAGGTACATAAACAAAATAGAATAAAAGAGAAGTGACATGGTTAGGTGACTACAAGGAGAAACAAAGGAAAACCTAACCCATGTGAGACTATAACATTAGTCTTTTAACAGGGAAAGATAATCATCTCTTGTGTACCAAGTGCTCATTTCTAAGAGTTGCTTAGTATAGTTACATGGTACTTAGCGTCATTGTTTTCAAAATATGAGAAACTAAACTTGGGATAAGGCAATTGCATCACATAGTATTTGATTTGCATTTTTGTTTTTCTTTGTTACATAATTGTAATTTAAGGAAATTTTTAATGAATCAAATCTTTATCTTCCACATAGTTTTCTACAAATATCCTGAAATTTCCCTTGAAGCCTTTTGCTTCCACTTGATATTCAGTGAGCTATCCCTGTATTTTCCCAAAACAATAAACATATTTTATGAATAGCATCATTCTACTTGTAAATATTTGCACAGCTATAACTGATGTAATTTTGAAATATGTTGTTATTAATTTTAGTTTTACTCATTCTGTTCCCCTCTAAAAATAGTAAATGGTTGATGATCAAATTTTACAGGGTTTTTCAAGGAGCAACTTTCCTCCTAAATCATACCCTATACAGTTTTCTTAAGAAGTGATGTAGACTGTTTTTATTAAAACAAACAAACAAAAAACCATGGTGTAAAGGAGAGATCCTAGGAGTTACTGCCGTCATTACAAGAAATGCAAACCAGTCTTTCATGAAAATACTTTTGTTAAAAAATTGATTTTAGCCAGGCGTGGTGGCTCACGCCTGTAATCCCAGCACTCGGGAGGCAGAGACAGGAGGATTGCTGAGTTCAAGCTTGTCTAGGCTACATAATAAGCTCAGAGCCAGGCCGAACTACAAAGCGAAACGCTGTCTCAAAAAAAAAATAAAGTTGATTTTATTGGTACACTTTATATACATGTTGTTATCACAATCAAGATTGAGAATTTGTACACAGTACATGACACTTCATACTCATTTTTCCCATTCCCCTGCTCCCCCTGCTCCCCCACCCCCTACTTACATAAGCTTTGTTTCCTTTATCATCAAATTTTTCTTTCCCTTCTTTACTTTCCCCTGCCCCTGCTTTTGTCTTTGAATATTTTCTTACTATTTCAGAATACCTATTGTGCATTTTAGAACTCATTTACACCTTCATTTCCTCATACCAGAGAAAAGATACGGTTTTTACACATCTGTGGAACTTACACAAGATTAAAAGATACTATGAAGAAGGACTTTATTGGAATATAAACAGCAGAATTCTAGAGGAAGTACACTGTCTTCTGTACTACTTAGGTCAATCTTTAATGATACTTTTTATTTTGTTTTAAATGAAAGGTATTTAAAACCAGAAGCTAGACTTTTATCTGCTCTCTTTAAAAAGAAAATCTGACCAATTATTTACTAGCTTTTTTCAAAAGCACATCTTAGATAAACTGCAAAATGTGTTTGACAATGAAATTTTAATTAATGAGAAATGATAGACTTGAGAGGTGGAAATATTTTATTGTTCCCAAGTGCTGTGATCTAGGATAGTGTCCTAGTAGGTTTCTCCATACTTGGAAGAAACCTTTTTACTTCTTCAATTAATATTCAAAGGTAGACTTTTTTCTGTTTTTCCTTAGTAAAGTGTTATATGAGAAAAGAAACTGTTTTAAGGCCCTTCAGGTTTAGAATCTGTGTTGATTATATTATGTTTTCTGTGAGAGCCTAAAAAATGCATTTTAATATGTTGATACTGATCATAAGGAACACCCATTTGTCAGTGAGTAGAAAGCAAGACTGGAAGGCTCCTGTCAGGAAAGATGCCTCCAAATGGCTATTCCGTGTGTACAGAGAAGCTTAGTCATTTAGTCATTAGAGAAAAGTAAACTACAAGCCAAATGGGATCACACCCCCATCAAATGTCTAAAATGAGAAAAACAGAAAGTACCAAATGTTGCCCAGAATGTATAACAAAAATAATTTCCATATCCAACTGCTAGAAGTAGAGGGACTTTAGAGACCTATTTGACAGTTTCAAATAAACCTGAACCATGCTCTTTGACCCAGAAGTTAGTTCTACTCCTATTTATTTACTCAACAGAAATGTGCACATAAGTTCACTGAAAGACCTGTAGAAGAAAAAAGCTTATAACAGTATGTTAAGGCAAGGACTTTATATTTAGGATCATATAAGAAATAAGGTGAGAAAAACATCTGAAAGGCCAGGTTTCTACAATTAACCCTCAAAATAAAATAGCATTATGTGAATACAGAACTTCAGCACAAGGTATTCTTTAAGCTTGAGTTACTATATAAGACACTAATCTTCATATGTTATATTTTAATTTTAAATGTAGTAGATGTATATAACAGTATTCATGTGCTTATAGTAAACATTTTATGTGTACTTACTCATGCAGTAATGATAGAGCTTTTCTAAGAGTTTTTTTCATATTCTTAACTTTCATATCCTTTTGTGGTTAAAACATATTTCTGAGCTTCTAAAAGGACATGATTCTTTGTTTCACTGGAAGAAAACTAAAACTTTTTTTAAAGGTTTCAATTTCTGTAATATGTGAAAATATCTAACACAATAAGTGCAAGAGGCCTAAATGACAATTTCCTTATTTTTTCTTTGTGAAAAATATAAACATGACATACTTGTGAGACCACTGTACTCTTCTTTAACAATTTTAAATTACTATAACGTG
Organism: Thryonomys swinderianus; assembly: GCA_004025085.1. Lineage (NCBI taxonomy): Eukaryota > Metazoa > Chordata > Mammalia > Rodentia > Thryonomyidae > Thryonomys > Thryonomys swinderianus. The sequence continues at coordinate 125,191 of PVIC010000421.1, forward strand.
TGATTAGTTGTTTTTAAATGGAAAGGTAAAGATTATTTCTATTTCCAAACTAATCTGTAGCAATCTTCTAACTAGTTCCTCTGTATAACACCTGTTTTATTCAAACTTAATGATTTTCACATACTACAATAATTTTGTACTGCTATACAATTATAACTTAGTAAGTTAAAATAATACCCTTTTTTTTTTTTTAGTTTTATAAGACTCTACCTTGTATTGTCCATAAAAGCTATACAGGTTTTTTTCTTTTTGCATTATTCAGTAAACTTTATTGGTACATTATATACACAGCTCACAATCACACAAAACATTGGGGAATTTGTACCAATATGTGACACAGGTCAATTCTCATTTTTACCCACATCCCTGCCCACCCACCCCCTTCCCACCCCCTATATACATACTCTTATTTTTTTCTAAATCATATTTATTTCTTCCCCTCATTGCATTCCCACACCAAATTCCTTTTGGATATTTCCCATTCTACAAAAACTATCATACATTCTAGAGCTCCTTTACCT